>JARHVA010000512.1:3972500-4102500 GCA_037957365.1 Torreya grandis | reverse complement strand
TATACTATCAGTGATTGTGATAATATATTTAAAAATTATATGACCATCATTTCTTCATATTTTTGCTTTTTATGTCTTTAAAGACAATGATGGTGCTCATGATGCTATGTAGAGTCTAGAAGAAGCTCGACATTCATTTTTGTAGATGAAACACTGGTAAAGAAAAATGGTTTGAACATAATAGTTTATAATAGAAATCTTCACGTAGTTCAGAGATAACTAAAATGTAATTACTTTTGTCCTTTTTATCACACCATTTTGTTGAGGGGTATAAATTGTAGTACATTGATAAATAATACTTAGAATTTACCAATTTTATCATATCCTATGATCCAATTTTATCCTTGATAATCCCAAAACATTGGTAAGTAAAAGTGGTTTGAACATAGTTGTTTCTGATAGATGTCTTCATGTAGTTCATAGATAATCAAAATTTAATAGTTTTGTCCTTCCTTTTGATACACTAATTTGTTGAGAGGTATAACTTGTATTATGTTGGCCTATAATACTTAGAATTTAGAAAAATTATCATATCCTATGAACCAATTTTATCCTTGATAAGCCTAAAACATTGGTAAATAGAAGTGGTTTGAACACAGTTGTTTTTTATAGATGTCTTCATGCTTTGACCACACCGATTTCCAACAAGTTTTGAGCTCCTTAAACCTATCTAGGACTTTGGATTTTCTCATGTAGAAAATACACCCAATTATATTTCATATTCAATTCATATGGTTCTATATATGTCTTCTATGGTTTTTCTATATGAATGTTGAGGTCCAATTTCTATTGGCACAACTATTATAAGAATATTTGCACATGGTGCACATGTACAAAATATGCATAATAGTTTGGAACATGGAAAAAAAAAATAAAACATTAGAAAATGAAAGTTCATTTTTCATTTGGAGATAAATGTTTGTATTCATCTATCACTAGATGGCCAAAAAATATCACATTTACTCATGCCTTGCCTTTTGTTATATAATGCTTCATGTAGATTTATAGTTAGAAAAATGTTCCTCATATTCAAAATTTTAATTCATTTGGTGGAATGTAAAATATTATCTTACAACAAAAAAATTTATCAACATATTTTCCAAATATATAATCTATCAGTACCATAAAATTAAGTGATTGGTTTCCAAAGAAATACTGCAAGCACATAAACTATTTGAAAAAATGTCTCGATGAAAGGCTCTCAAAAATTAGGTTGATTTTAGGGAATGTGCACATAATGGGATCATTGAAAATGCATTGAAATCATTTATCAAATGTAATTGGTGGGTCTAAATCCATAGCATCTCCTACGAAGATTGACAACTGAGCATGGGTTGCCATCAAACAATAATTCAAAGCAGGAAATAGATATAAATACAAAATGTTGAAGCATAAAAATATACACAACCTATTTGACTAAATGCTCAAATAATTTAGGTCTCATGGAAGGTGATAGTAGCATCTTTCCAACTAGGGTAAACATAATGGTCATGTGATTATATTTATGCAACTTTTTTGGCAACAAAATACAATCATATTTTTTTGCATATAGTGTCAGATGCAAGGTTTAATTTTGGGTATACTGTCACATTTTAATGGATTATAAAAAATATACATTTACAAATAAAATAAATCCTAAAATAGCTCCATTCATCTCATAGTTCTCCATTTGTAGCTATAAATCAAGAATACAAAGTGGAAAAAAAATCATTGAACTAAATTTAATGTATTTTAGTTTTCAAAGATTTGATTATCTAATTTTTTTTCCCATATTAATTTTTTAAAACACAGTTGAACCAAAAACTCAAAGATATCAACCCAAGGACAAGCCATAACATGTGTTAGAAATAATCCACTTCTCAATTGATTTTATCTCACCCTTATTCTCAAAATAAAATTAGTCTCTAGGGCAGAACCTGAATGTGCAATATTTTTCCAAACAACATATATTTTTCAAGGCCCATGCCTTAGCCAATTTTCAAAACTCTATTAATGTTCTCAAATGTACTCTAAAACAATCATGTAATTGAAATATTTGATAGCCCAATGGCTTGAATAGCTCCAAAACTCTTATCAAATCCCCATAAAGATTTTTCCCAAAAAAATTTAAGAGCCCAAAATATAAAAACATTCTACATGGTCGTACCCTAGTCTGATGCAAAAAATTCACCTAATTATATGAACTATCTCAAGTTAGATTCTAGTCACACTTTTTCTTTCTTAAAATTTCTAGCCTAAGTCTTATAAAAAGTAGACACTTCACAAATGCCATTCAAGACACAAAGGGAAGCCATGGACCATATTTAATATGTCTTTATAAGTTGAAAAGTAATGTGCAAGTGACCCATTATTTTTTGTCACAACCAAGTTGTATCATCAGCATGAATAGAAAAAAACACAAAAATTTACAAATTTGTAAAGTTTCACATCTTCATCAAGATTTATAAATTCAACTATGGTGAAATCATCTTTACACTCCTTCAAATTTATTGGTCCAAAAATATACTTTTTTTTCTAATCTATCATTTGGTTTGTAGTCAAATTAGAATTTATCCTCTGTTAATTTTCAATCAAAAAAATGTAAAAGACTTCCAAATTTTGACCCTCAACATTCTTCCCAAAATTAGTCTAACTCAAAGAGCATTCTTCCCAAAAATAGTCTAACTCAAAGATTTTACAATATAATTATGTCTTTTGTGTCTCTTCTTGAATTGCATATGATGTTATGGAAGACACATGTAGTATGAGAAACATTAATAAAATATAGTAAGAAGGCATGCTACATAGTCCACAATTGACTAATAAAATTTTGATAATATCAAGGGAATGTAATAAGAATTACTAACATTATGTGTGGTTCTCTAGAACTATTAGAGTTTCTATGTGGTAGGGTAGATTCTTGGCAGACACATTCAAATAAAATGAATATTATTTATGTTTCTAGTTGCAGGTTAGAAGTTGAAACTAAAAATATGGTGGTTTTGTTTGACAAGTAAATGCATGTTCTATTTTCTTGATATATTCAAGACAATTGCAAACCAGACAAACATGAGACATGGTTTTTTAAACTAGCCAAACACAGTGGCCAATGAAATAGAAAATATAGTAACTTTTATGAGGACTAGTTTGGTCTTATCGCTTCTAAAATTAAAAAATTGAGGGGTATAACTACAATAACTCTTGTGAGCACTAATTTTGTCCTATTGCTTCTAAAAATACCTTTTGAAATAAAATAGGGTACTGACTGGACACTACACAATAATTACACCAAAAATCCCAATGTCCAAATGACAAAATGGGTAGCAATACTAATCAACCAAATAAGCTCAAGATGATAGGTGTGGTAGGGTTCTCTACTCACACTTATTTAAATTGTGAACTCTATCGACTACCTTGCTTTGAAGTGAAGTGAACTTGTGAATGAAAAATTTGAGGGGAGTCATCTAGGAAATATTAATGGAGTGGTATACAATCAATAGAAATGCTTATTCTTTAAAAGTGAAGGATCCTTAATGTACCAACATTATTTATGCATATCAAACTAGTAGTTCAATAGTGGCAGAGGAATATTTGCAATCTATTTCCAAAGACTATTCTAATACTCAACTCCCATATGCTAAATTTGCTTTAAACATTTTCCTATGGTACCATTATTTTAAATAGAAGAGAGGACCCACATGCAAATAGATAAGTTTTCACAGAGACACAAAATAAAAAACTAAGAGAGGAAAGACTATACAACGTTGAATGTTGTAAATCATAATCCAAACTTTTGGGCTATTTTTTAGAAAATGCTTTTAAGTTATGGGAATTTTTGGAGTGTTATTTTTTGTTCATAGATTCCATGTAATTAAATATATGTATACTTTTAAATTTTCTTCATATATGCTCAGATTAATTTATTTCAAATCCATGTTAAACTCTACACCTAATTACTATGTGAATCATTCTATTATGGCTGATGCAATTTAAATATGTTATGTTTATGAAATGTTCTATGATGTTTGATTTTTAGACTATGTAGGTGTTTTTAGACTGCATGAGGTTTTATAGACATTTTTTTGTATGTTGTATGTCATATCAAAATATTGATGAGTTATAGGTTTATCACACTGAATATTTTTTCAACATACCCATAATACATCTACCATAGGCATGAAAACCTATCACTACTATCTCATACCAATTTCAATAGTCTAATTTTTATGTTTCTAATGATTGCCTTCTTATTTTTTTAGATTTATGATGGATGACCCAAAAGGAAAAGATGGCATGCAAAAATTCTTTGTTGAGTCAGAGCTCATTCTATGCAATTTTATCTATTACCATGAATGATAATTTTTTAGTTTGATTAAATTTGTCTAATACTAATGGATTTTTATATGAATTGTTTTAGGAGAAATAAATTAACAACTAGTCATCATTATGTGCATGCCCCAAGTATATATGTTCATCTCAAGTTTCCAAAGTTCCTAAGAGGGTTTTAGATGATGCATCCACCAGTGGGGGTGGGATTCCCACTAGGTTGGGACATGCAATTTTATTGAGTTTTTCTCTCTCTTGCCTATGTAAATGTTATTAAGTTCATTTTTTTAAAACAATGTACATTTGACCACTTGGGATCCATTGTTTATTTTTTTACATCTATACAATACTAGTGGTTACTTACATTGAATGTTTTAGGTGAAACAAAATTTTAAATTAAAATATGCGTTCACTAATGTCCCCAAATAAATATCAATAGTTGTTTGATTATTTTCCAAAGAGGGATGCAGGTGAGGGGTCAACACATGTATCATTAATGATGTTTCATCTATTGGCCAAATTAAATTTAATATTCTTTATACTTTTCTATAATAATCAACATTTGACCACTCCACATCCACTTTGTGATTTTATAGGTACTCTTTTTTATTTTTGTAGGTGGAGGCAGAGTGGAACAAGGGTGATAAGGGTGGTAATGACCCCCACAATGAGTTTTTCCCCATAAATGTGAGTTTTAGTTGTAATTATTTTTTGTTTCATGATCATGCTGATATATATTTTTGGATTGACATGTATATATTGATCATTGTGGTAGGAGGATGTGGAGTGGGATAAGGTCGAGGAGGATGTTGAAGAGGGCATGGATGATGAAGAAGATAGTTATTGGCTTCCATAAAGCTTGTAGTCTGATCACAAAGAAGAGGAATCAAATCTTGTAAGCACACTTTATTATTTTTGAGGATGATTGCTTATTTTGGTTGATTTAATAATTTTTAAAGGCTTCTAACCTCATTATTCTTTCTTGAATGATATTTTATGGGTGAATACAAGAATGTTGACATGGGTATTTCTAAGCATGATTTTCATTATTATCTCCTACACCCATGCAACTCATTTTTTGATGAGGGTGGCCATATATTTTGGTCACTAGATAGACTCAACACTTATTGTCATAAGATTAGATAGTTATTGGCTTCCATAGACCTCGTAGTCTGATCACAAATAAGAGGAATCGAATATTTTAAGCACACTTTCTTGTTTTTGAGGTTGATTGCTTATTTTGGTTGATTTAATAAATTTTTAAAGGCTTCTAACCTCATTATTCTTTCTTGAATGATATTTTATGGATGAATACAGGAATGTTGACATGGGTATTTCTAAGCATGAGTTTCGTTATTATCTCTTACACCCATGCAACACATTTTTTGATGAGGGTGGCCATCCATTTTGGTCACTAGATAGACTCAACACTTACTGGCATAAGATTCATGGCAAGCAGCCTGTTCCAAGGAGGCCTCTAGGTCATGCAAGTAGTGGGAAAAAAATATGAGGAGAATAACCTACACTAAAATAAACAAAACATATGTCAATAGACTTGTTGGTAAAAAAAATACCATCAATAAGATCCATATGCTGGAAATATCATGGATGGCTAGATAAAATTCCTTTTAAGTATCCAATCTAAATGAGATAGCCTTAAAGGCTATCAATGACCAAATGAGTGCATATGATTCAATTAAAAATATTGAATGTAGAATAAATGTTTCAATAAGATATAGATTTTATTTTCAAGAAATGGATAAAGAAAGAATAAGGGTGTAGCAAGGGCATGGTGTAGGCAATTATGAATACTAGGTGAGATGCCTAATGTGTTGAATAGTTCATATGCATGAAAATTTTAGGTCATTTTATGTTTATGAACAATAAATTTTCCATTTATGTATCAACCATGCCATCAATAAAAAATGACATACCTAACCCTTAGACACATTCTAGCAAAGACAATGACTTTGCCTTTTGGGAGTACCTTTCACGGAAAGGCAAAAGGGTTTCTAAGGAGAATAAAAAAAATTGGTGATGATGAGATGCTTCAGGTAAATAAAATCAATAAATATGTCCAAACATATTTATATTATAGTTGTTTTTAACTCTTACGTTGTTCTAATATTTGTTATCAGTCCTTGTAGATGAATGTTATAGAGGAAGCGCAAGAACCAAAGGTTATTGTAGTGTTGAGTGATGAAATTTAATATGATGAGGATGATATGACTATTGACACTCCTAAAACCAAGTCTAATTCATGATCTGTAATGTTTTTTGATTTACACCTCAGTGATAATGTTTACTTGTACATCGAAGCTTATATGGCTGAAAAAGGCACCATATTCTTTGTTTAGTGGGGCCAAACTTGCCATGGTGTCCCAATCTTGAAAAATAGTTGTATTTCCACCATTTAGAGGGATATGTGTGAGGACCTAGAGTCACTTCCCTTCACTAAGACTGATGAAGACACAATGCAAAACAATGTCCAGTCAAATGTAATTTGGCCCCTTACTAATATTGGCATTAACAAATCTGCTAGTAATGTGCAAAATTCATCAAAGTTTTGCATGATGGGCATCATTTTTAGTTATTATTATTTTAATTAAACCCTTTTATATTTTAATTTGATATATATATATATATATATGTATATATATATATATATGTATATATATATATATATATATATGTATATATATATATATGTATATATATATATATATGTATATATATATATATGTATATATATATATATGTATATATATGTATATGTATATATATGTATATATATGTATATATATATATATATATATGTATATATATATATATATATATATATATATATATGTATATATATATATATATATGTATATATATATATATATATGTATATATATATATATATATATGTATATATATATATATATATATATATGTATATATATATATATATATATATATATGTATATATATATATATATATGTATATATATATATATTGTAATTTCATTTAAGATTTGGATGAAGAGAGGTGATGTCTTCAAAAATATTATGACCCATTTATTACTAGTATGAGATCCACTAGTTGTGCCATATGTTAGTTACTCCTTTATTGGTCTTGGATTTCTGTAATAAAAAATTAATTTTTATTAATGTAGATGTATTATTATTGAGTTTTGTCCACCTTACTAACCTTGAAAATTTTAAATACAAGTTTATTCATGGTAGGGAGAGAAATACTCACATTCGTTGTTCATCCAATTTCACTTCCTTGCCCTTAAGAAGGGGTTTCATGGCCATGTGATGAACATGTATAACTTGGCATCTATTAGCTTGGACATGATGTTTCAATATAACTATTTCATTTTTGTGTTCTCCTATTTTAAAAAATATTTCATTTATGTAAATTTTAAGAAATGAAGTGGTGGCAAATATTTTAATTAATGATATATTGCAAGACTTTGCATGATTAAATGATGCAATGATGTTCACATGTATGTAAGTAATTATGTTGATATGTATGATATGTAATTATGTAATTATGTTGACATGTAATAAATCATGTTCATTTATTTGCATTATTATTTAATGAATATTACAAATGTAAGTAATCATGTTCACATGTATCAATGTATGTTGACAAGTAATCACAGTGGGATTAAGTTATCCATAGGATTTTGTGTATGATTGTGAGTAAGGGTGCATCATGTGACTTGTTTATTTTTCATCCACTTATCTCATTTCTTGTCTTTATTTATTCAAATGGATCACACAAAACTTCAACACTTCAATGATGTCTATGGAGCTTATTTTGAGGAAGAGGAAGAGGGTGGGTGAGGAATGAAATATTTCAACAAATCATATGGAGCCTATTGGAGGTATGTATTCATAACTTTATGTGTTATTTTTATACAAGCTTAAGTTTCAATATTTAGGTGCCATATTTATTAGGTTTAAGTTATAAAACTTGAGATTTGATATCCTAATATTTATGCTCTCTGCCTTCATTCACTTTCTTTAACCATTGATCAATGAATCAATAACCATTGATAGGTTTTTTATCCTTATTCATCCTTATTATGGTGAAAAAATTCATACTAAGTAACCTCTAAAATTTTACTTATTTGTTCCACTATCAATAATTTGATTATGAAAGCATGGGAAGAAGATTTTGAACTACATTTATATAGAATACAGGTGTACCCTTACTCATTTACTCACATAGATCATTTTAATGACATCTTTATTTCCATACTAGTACCTATATCCCCACATTGCCTAGTAAATATGGTGCATACATTCTATATAAGTTAGAACTCTTTCATTCTTAGATAATAAATACGTTAGAACTCTTACATTCTATATAAGTTAGAACTCTTTCATTCTTAGATACCAGTACCTATATCCCCACATTGCCTAGTAAATATGGTGCATACATTCTATATAAGTTAGAACTCTTTCATTCTTAGATAATAAATAACAATGCTAAAATTTTGTATTTATGATTTTTACACTACATTCAGAAAATATTTCATTTATTTTTGGTACCTTAAATTGTCTCACTCCCTTTGTTTGTATAGTTATGTCACATCACCATAAAGTATTTATTCAATAATTTTTTTTCCTTGACGTGCATTTTGGGATCTAGAGAAGGGCAATATCAAAAAATGTTACCCTTGTTCAAACATATGAATAATAAAGTATGCCTCAAATTGTCTTTAATATTTTACATTTTGTGCTTTGTGTACATTTTAGTATTATGCATGTTTTTTGTTGTTATCTTACTGTGTTTAATGTACAAATAGTAATATTATCATAAATACCACCCATTGATTTTTATTGCATGTTTAATGTACAATTAGTAATGGCAGCATGGATACCAGTAATTATTTGAATGTTTTGGTTGAGTCTTGATAGTGTTTTGTGATGTGTTTTATGTTTTAATCGATGAAATATAGCTTAATCTACATCAAATAATCTAATTATTTCCTTTTTTACCATAAATTTTGTTTTAGATTAAGGTAAAAGCAGGTTTTGAAGGGGCCCAAAAACCTTTTACAGATCAAGAAAGATAAAACATTACAAATCGCCAGGGAAGGCAAACCCACTGAAAAATAGTAACTAAACCAGGTTTTACAAGGACCTGAAACCTTAACAAAACCAAGTTTTACAACCTGAAACAATGCTAAAAAAAAATATATCATTAGCAACAAGCATTATTCGTGACAAAAAAAACCCAAAATACCTTTGGTTTCTCTGTCACTAAGAATGATGAAGACACCGTTAGATCCAACAATAATGATGGCCATACCTAGGTTCGATCCATCAAACCCTAAAAATGCGCTGCCCACAGAAATAGTGCCACAAACAAAGAAACAAGCCCCAGAACCTGTGCCACCAATGCCCATTCCATCCACCCGATCATCTGCCCAAACTCCCCCTCTGTAGAGGATACACCACCATGGTAATCAAAAATCATTGAAGAAATCCCCAACGTCTGGAAGCACCTCAATATGAGCAACGCCCCCAGTAGATAGAATGTGATAGCAAATAAAGCAGCCACAAATGTTAGGGCTTTGTTCAGTACTACAGCTGCTAAATAACACTCTGTGTGGCTCCCCCACAGGGGTTTCTCCCAACAATTCCACAATGTCCATCACGCCATTCACCTTAACACCAACACGGCATGGGTAGATCTGCCCCCGATATAGAGGCACACGGATCTTGACCAGAACCTGGCCTGGCTACCCGTAGTGGCCTCCATGAAAACCCTATACGGCTCTCCCACGGCATCAATTAAACACACTCAGGCTGGAAATCCAACTTGGGTTCCAAAATAAAGTTCCACACATTAACAGATCTGGCAATACTATGCCGCACAGACGCAAGGGTTTGAGGGGGCCGCGCAGACGTGAGCCCCCTCCCCCTACATGTTACATTTCAGTAGCGATGTTACCATAAATTATGTTATTGGTACTTTGTGTTCTATTTTATTTTGTTGTAGCAGAATATAATAAAATATAGAATTTAAAAAAATGTTAAAAATAGTAAGTGGGGTTAGGGTTGGGGATTGCCCTTTGAAATTAATTTATTTATGATTGTGTGGAATTTATATGAGTTGTGACTTTATAAAATTACCTACAAACATAGTTGTGTTAGAAAATAACTACTTTTTGTCTACTAGCATAGATTTGTAGGAGGCGAACAAGTGCATAGTGCATCATTGTTTGGTTGATACTACTTTATGATGTTAGACTATGAATTAAAAATGAAAATTTGGGTACTTATAAATGTATCTAAGTATTATTTGTTTTCATGTAGGAGAAAATTTGATGTATGGAATACCTTTAAAATAAAAACCCTAGTCCCTCAAAAACATATAAAAAAGAACAAATGCCAAAGGGGGAAAAGTGAGGGAAGTGAGAATGGTCGAGCTATCCTCAAAAAACCCCATGTAGTCTAAGTGTTGCCTAAATAGACAAAATGAGCCTCAGGCCGATGTAGTTCTCCCTTTAGGGAGGATCATGTGGATGCAACTAGAAATTTTGACTACAATTCTCAATGAAGTATTACCTTAACCTAATATAAACAATATTAGACTTGGCTTAAGACTATAAAATTTCAACAGAGTTGTAATTTTACATAATAACATTCCTTAATCAAAAAATAGATGATTTTAAAATTAGATAAATAGATAATTGCTAAGAGAATGCTTGGTATTTTAAAGTGAGACCTTTGATATGTTCTTATAGATAAATATTTCAATTTTGTTGTTAACCAACCTATCAAAGGGTGTGAAAAAATTATTAAGCAGTGTGTTAATTTTGAAAAGTAACCATTGGAGTGTGGGAGATAAGCTCGCACTACTAGATAGGTGTGCAATGCACATCTATCGACATGGTATAAACTTATCTTAAAAGGATAGAGGCTTCTAAAATAGGAATAAAAATAATTTATCTTTTAAATAAGGATGCATACAGATGAAATAGGGAAGTTTGAAAGATATTCTTAGTAGTTGCAAGGTAGTAGAGGCTTTCATAGAGATTATGAGTTAAAAAAATGACAAACAGGCCAAACAAGGTAAGGATGTCAAAGAAAAGCATTGTAAATCATTTATTGATTAAATTTTAGAGTCCAAATTCCCCCTCCTTTATTTTAGTGATGCATGAAATTACTAGAGTAAAGGAAATGCAAACTCGAGTCTGTATACACACTTTGTCTTTGTCATGGAGAAGTGTATGTCCCATTATTGAGGCATGTGGAGAAATGTTGTATATGTGGAAAAATGAGAGTGATTAAGTCCTAGTTTTTAAATATTATAGAATATACTTAATTTGGAAAGGTTGTATGATCCAACACTCATAGATTACTCTATAATGCTTGTAGAAGTGGAACCAACAAAGTGGTTTTCTAAAGTGCAATCAAAACATGAAGCATCACTGAGATCAATCATGGCTCACTTATTGAAATAAAGAGAAGGGGTGAAACCATTACATGGCTTGCTAAATTGCAACAAAGACATAGAGACATTAGGCTCAAACCTGGTCCACTTGAAAAATTTAAATCACAACACTGCAAACGAATCTGGGTTTGAACAGTAACTTATTGAAACTTTAAATCTTGAAAAAGAGATATATGAAATTTTCAAAGTAATACCTTGGACATGAATGAATATCATATCCCTTGTATTGTATAGAGTTTAAATTTAATATTTTGTAACTATTTTTTCACAAGTCTATATGTGCTCCAGTAACTATAAGAGTAGAGTGCATATGCAAGACAAATGCCCTCATAATCTATTTTTTTCTTAAATTTACATACTATATTCTATCAAATATGAAATATGTTGCTTGTGAGAGATTAAATTTAAGATAATACCAATATGATGCCCCCTTTTGAGATGAGGGATATTGCCTAAAAATCACTTGTCTCAAAAGAAAAAGTGAGAGCATATGTGAGAGTTTTTAACCCTAAAATGGATTGTTTAGATTGGTGTTATCTAGATTGTATCAAAGGGTTATATAAAAATGAAATGGCACAAGGGTAATAATCAAATCTATAGTAGGCTAATTATATGATAAACTTAGATATAAGCATACCCTAAATTTATTATAATAATATAGTCTAAATGTGGAAAGTAAAACTATACTAAATATATAAATGACAAAGAAGTGAAGTACTTAGCTTGTTCTGATGCTAATGTAGTTTTAGATCTAGAATAGGTTGAAAACAAGTGGGAAGGAGACTCTAAAATAGTCATCATATTCTAGTTCTGATGCCTCTGGATCTATCGATAGTAACATCATCCTAGGATGGTTACATCGATGATATTATTTGGGTTAGATGCTAATGTCATTTTAAAAATATCTAATAAAACCTGATGAAACCACCTAGATGATTTTGGGTTCTACTTCATCTTCATTTTGGTGCATTCAGATCTAGGTCATAGATAGTCATTGTTTCTAAAATGGGAAAACCCTAGCTTTCCATCTTCAATGTGACCTTGGGGAAAATGGGTTAGTGGGTACATGGTGTCAAGTTGACCCTAATGAACCATCTATCAAAGAATGATGCCCACATAGACAATACTCTAAAGAGGGCCTCATACTGATGTAGTTCTCCCCTACATGTTGGATTTTATGTGAATCATATAATGTGTGCAAAGCAAGTACAATAGTGACCTAGTTTATAACTTGACAAGTTAGGGCCTTGGGTTTCTCCTTTAGTGATTCAATATATAAATGTGCAATCCTTATGATTGGTATGGAAATAGGGATAAAAAAGGAAGCTTTGTTCAATTGAATGCTCTTTGAATTCTTTTTGGTCTAATTATTAGAGTGTTTCTAGGTGAGGAATGAATGAGGGTTAATCTTATATTTATTTCAATCCCTTTGGAGTAATAACTAACATCAAAACACTTAGGTTGACCTTTATAATACGTTTCATTTTTAAATTTTATGAATTTAGGGTGTTGGACACTTACATCGAGATAAGACAATAATGTCAATACTATTGTCTGACCCGAATGTTAGTGTCCAAGGAGTGCGAGAGTAGGTATAGGTTTATAACTTTTAGAGATAGAAGATAAGTACGTTTTAAGCATTTTGGGCAAGACATAAGGTCTAGGTCATCAATATAATATTGGTCAGACTAAGAGATATAGGCAAAGAGGTAAAAAGATAGACCAGAAATGAGACTTGCAAAAGTGAGAAAGGTAAATAACTGACAAGAATAGTCAAGGTCTAATTTTTCCAAGTGTACAAGATTGAGGTACTATATAATCATATAATAAAATCTACATTTGCCCCTCCTTTAATCTAGTAATGAAATTTCTATTTAAAAATAAATGAATGTATACTTGGGTATGTATGCACACCTTATCTTTATGTGTGTCCAACTCAAGTACTTTGCTAGTGACTAACCTACAATTAAGAGCATGTTATAGTATAAAATCAATACATATAATCTAGGTTGAACGTACTTGAAATAGATTAAAATTGAAAGAGTAAGGTTCAAGATTACACATATGTGTCGATGTAACCACCTTGCCTATTGGAAAGTTATTTTTAAAAAGATGTATCATTATATGGCTCTAAAAATTGAGATTAGGATAAATATAGATAAATATTTAATGTACATATATCCAAGGAGAGAGAGAGAGAGAGAGAGAGAGAGAGAGAGAGAGAGAGAGAGAGAGAGAGAGAGAGAGAGAGAGAGAGGCCCATGCCCCTAACTTTAGAAGAAAAGTGAGTTGCCACCTGGCAGTTGAGATTAGCTCAAATGCACAAACTAATGATACTTATAATATGGTGAGGCTAGATGATCAAGTCCAACCTAAAATCTTGTAAAGATTGAGTGATTTGATCACCTTAACTATTAAAAAAGGTGAACCAACTACTGCAGTATATTGGGTCAATAAAAGTTGGGTATCATTATGAAAAAAGTTTATGATATGGTAATAGTCCAGAAAAGAGTTCTAAAATATGAAACTATTTTGGATTTTTCAATATTATGCACCTATTTCATAACATATGTACCTTAAATATGGCTCATGCTAAAATTGTGTATACAATAAGTACCAATGTATAGAATTTTACCACAATTATGAATCTTAATCATATAATTGTGTTTTAGCCAATTTGGATAATTGTGTGAGTGTGGAGCACATGCTTCCAAATAATTCCTCCACTATATAAGGAAAATTTTGAAAGTTGATATAAGTACCAATGTAGAGGAAATGTTTCCAAAACATTCCCCCATTGTAAACTAGAGATGATGAATATTGAATAGGTGTGGATAACATGCTTTCAAAATGAATCTAAGAACTGTGAATGTGTGGAATCCATGCCCATATAACATGCCACCACTAGATATGAAAAATAATATAGGTACCATATACTAAATGAGTGTATAAAACATGCTTCCAAAGCATGCCCCCAATGAATCCAAAAATTGATATAAGTACCATATATTGGATGAGTGTGGAGAACATGCTTCCAAAGCATGGCCCCACTATAATCTGAAAATTATGAATGTGTGGAATCCATGTCCATATTACATGCCCCCACTAAATATGAAAACTATGCCAAGTGTAGATAACATGTCTCTATGACATGCCCCCACTAATATGTCCCCATTTTGAGGTGATGGAAAGATAGGAACTTGTAGTTACCTCACCTCAAAAGGATAAGACAAGTTTATGCTCTCTGAATGTAAACACATAGTATATAGAAGGAATGTGTCTAGGTAGATATATCATTAAAGCATATAGAACTAATGTGATCACATGTAGGCCTAAGATGCATGATAATGGCAATGTCAAAGTATAAATAACACAAGCTCAATAAGCAAATAAGTACACACACAAGAGCACTCAAAAGTAAGTCAAAAGATAATGGTCTAAGGAGAATGCAAATAAAAGGCATGTTCAAATTTTTCACAAACAAAGAGACATAACTTAGTCAAATGTCCATAAAAGTAAGGGTGACATATTCAAATGTCTATACAACAAATAATGAAATATACAAATGTCAATGAAAGCATACATAGACACATGGGGCCACAAGCAAAGGAGCATATTCAAATGCTCAAAAAAGGAAAATAAGATACTCAAAGAACTGCATAAAGTAAAACTTAAGCAACCAACACAAACATGTCATAGTAATCTGTGGATCCAATACATTAGGAAAACATGTCAAGTGTATAACATATCAAGTACCCAGTGTAAGATATAATCATGGGAAATAGGCATGTGTAAGCTCAAACATGATAATGTAGAGTAATAATCAAATCATATAACCTTTTTGTATCAAAATCAAGGAAGCGAATGCCCCCAATGTCCATTTGACATGAATAGAAAGAAGGCCCAACATTTGAAATAGGAATGTATCATGTGTTTGTGTATGCCTGTATCACACTCAAGTAGAAGTGTGATACATATGTGTATGTAGGAGTAACTATGTATGCCATCCATCAACATGTAGGTAACACATGGATGCCAAGGATCTAATATAACATGTAAGTGCCAAAAGTGTTTTTAGAGTTTTATATGTTTTTGATGATTTTTTTGGTATTTTTAGAATTTTTGAATTGGAAAGATCATCTTATGATGCCATCTAATGGATGTATATATCTATCTCCCCACTATGAATCTAAAGTAATACTAGGGTTATGTTTCTAAAGAGTATGTATAGGTATAATATTTGTTATTTTGGTATCAATGGTGTTGTGTGTATGCAAAATAGGACTATTTAGTCGTGAAGCGATAATATGCATAATAAGAGTAGGGTTTTTAGAACCCATCATTGAGTGTTATTTGGTTTCTTTGGAATAATAGTAATATTGCATTTTTAGGTGATTTAGACTTGATGGATAGTTGTTTGGGTATAAGTTTCTTTTGTTTAAGAGGATGTTCATATTGCATTCCAAAAACTATAATTACATAATTAGCATGAATTTATTTAACACATACATGCACTATAGAACGTATTGATCAAAGAGTGTATATCCAAGGTCTTCCCAATAACATATCAAAGATGATCATGGAAGGGATAATTGAAAAGGTGGTGACCACATGTGTGGAACCTATTAGAGGTATAATCCACTAAGAGGTGGGGTGAATCAATGGTGTCAAACAATCTAATGCAATTTTCAAATCCTTGCAAATACTTAAGCATTTAAAACAATCATTCATGAAGCATATGGACCATTTTATAGGAGTGAATAATGAACATAATGTAAGATAACATACACAACACAAGGTATACATGGGAAACCCTCTTAGGAAATAAAACCCACTCTCAAGCCTGGAAACACATGGACTACCTATTGTTTCCAAAATTGGATTCACCCATTTTTTTGAACAATCCCCTACGAAACTTGTCTATTTCATCTTTTGTCTCTCTAAGTTTCGTCGTGAGACGAGTTTTGAATTTGTTCTCATCTTGGCCTCGCAATGTGAAAGTAGTTACGATCTCGTTGTGGCCAAGGTTCCCCTCCCCCAAACTGTCTCCTTCCAGAGTTAGTCTTTTCTTCCATTACCTATAGGGGCAGCAAATTTTGCTGCCTCTGCATTTTCCTTGTTTTTGTGCAAGGGCGGCAAATTTTGCCGCCCTTGCACCTTTGCCTGCAAGGGCAGAAAATTTTGCTGCCCATGCACGTTGACATGCTAAGGCGGCAAATTTTGCCGCCCATGCACTCGGACAAACCAAAACATGCAAAGGCGACAAATTTTGTCACCCTAACATGTCTCGGTAACTGTGCATAGCATTTATTGCCACACGCGGTGGGTGGTTGGGGTCAATTTTCATTCCATTTAACCTGATTTGAACCTCATTGCTTCTCATTGCTTCCTCCTCTCCTCCTGCTCTTCGCGTCTAGATTATTTGGTGTGCAACTTGAAGCACGTATTCGCGGATTTGAACTTGTGGCGCATGCGGTTTTCTCAGGTTGTTTTTGCTTTTTTGCATTTGTCTTTCCATTTTCTTCCTCTTGTTATCATTTTTTTGTGCTTTCTTCCCTGTTAGGGTGGCGATTTGCATCCTCCCTCTTACTAACCCACGGTTTTCTCTTCCCTCTTCCTAGCCCGCGTTTAGCCCTAAGGGTGGCAAAGTTCGCCGCCCATGTCTTCCCTTGAGTAACAGTTCCCTGAAGGGGCGGCAAATTTTGCCACCCTTCTTTCTCTTCCAAACCTATAAGGGTGGAAAAATTTGCCGCCCCTACTTTTTTTTGCCCTCCTTGCAAGGGCAGTAAAATTCACCACCCTTGCAGGCTTTCCTTGCAAGGGTGGTGATTTTTGCCACCCTTACCCTTTTCCTCCTTCAGTCTGCAACAGCGGCAAAATTCACCACCTATGCAGCCCATCCCTACACGGGTGGCAAATTTAGCCGCCCTTGCACTCTTTTATCCCTACATGCAGGGGCGGTAAATTTTGTCGCCCGTGCATCCTTCCCTCGGATTTTCTTAACTCTCAAGAATTTTTTGAGTTGTCCTTTTCTTTCCCTTTCTTCCTCTTTTTTCATTCCTTCTTCCACCCGACCTTTTTAAGTGACCTCCAGTAACCCATATCACTTAAATTGCACTTTCTCCCTCTCATCCACTCTCCTCTAATCTGGCGATCATGACTGCAGTTCAATCAGTAAACTCCTGCACATCTGCTTCCATCCGGTTGAGATCATTTCCAATGAAAGAAGTGTCTCCCAAGAAGGCAAAAACAATGAAATACAAGTATCAGGGCATCTTTCCGCTCACATTTGTCACCTCCAACATCGATGATATCCAAGACACTGAGATCGGCCATGTGGACATGGCCGAATTCCTAGCACGAACAAAGGCGATGAATCCAAGCACTAGGATGAAGAGGATTGTTGAGAGCAACATCCACCTGGTGGCTGCCTTTTCGATAGCAGTGCATCATACTGAGTTCATCCTCCAATGCGCTTAATTCTATAACAAAGAGACCAGGTCGGTCTCAGATGCCAGTGACAACATGGTGATTCGGTTAGACCCCGAATTCATTGATAAAGTGTTTTTGTGCCCTCTAGCCACTGAAGTAACTAAGATTAACTTCGTGGATGCGCAGAAGGAGTATGACAAAGACCCTAAGAGGGCAAAGAAAGTCATGAACTATAAGTGGTTGAAGACCCCCAAGACCAACCTCTCCAGATGGCCACGAAACTTCTCGAGGAGCAACTTCATTGAGGAAGTTGGTGACTTGATCACCATTCTAAACAAAGTACGGGGCCTCCCATCTTCTTTACAGTTCCATGAATGGATGTATCCATTCATCAAGATCATCCTCCAGGGCAAACAAGCTATCTTTTGGGGAGACCAAATCAATAATGCCCTCCATGAGCATCTGACCAAGGTGCAGACCTCTCACAAGTTCTACATGACTTCGTACCTTGTGTACATAGCTTTCGCGATGCAGACTTTTCCAGGCTTGACCACGGAGGGGGATAGAAAGACAACCCTAGTACACTCATATTACCTGCATCTGACTCTGCAAATATCAACCCGTCACTTCGAGAGGGTAAATGATGCCTTTTTCACTGCATTTTTATGCCTCTTCAACCCTCAGCTTGAGCAGTTTAGAATATCAGACGAGGCCTGGACGGTGGTCAATGATTATGGCTGCATGTTCCTTCAGTTCCCCACCTTCTGCTATCTTTGGGTCGGCTTCTACCAGGGCTACCCCTACATGCTCCCCAGGTTTCCTTTAGATAAGCTAGTGCTAATGGAACTTTGCTGATAATTGATTGTCCTGCATACCAAACAGATGGAGCTGAAGAGACTAGGTTTCAAGTTTTCAATTGAGATTGGCAGGTATTCCTTTACAACATCAACCAAAGCCAAGGTCATGGAAACTGAAATACAGATGGTTACTTTAAAACCATTCAAGAGATGATAAAAATTTGACTACAGGGGAGTCAAAGAAAAGATCAGGAGGAAAACCCAATTCCATGAACCCATGATTGAGGATATCTGGGTTCACCTCAAGACAGCCGAAGAGATTAGAAAAATGGACTATTGCAGGCTGACCCTAGAGCAAATTGAATACCTAGGGCTTGCAGAGATCCCCTCCAATCTGGTTGATGATGGAAACATCGTTAATAGCAGGTATCTTGCAGAGAAGGTTGCTGGTTACCCTCTTTCTCTAATTTAGTGGTCTCAAAAGGAACTGACTTCTTTGAGAAAAATATTTGAACCAATATTAGCTAACACCAATGATTGGTTAGCAGCCAAAGAGATCACCTTGAAGGAATTTGTTACAGGATCAGAGGCTGAATACCAGGTAGAATTGAAGAGAAAAGTAGAGAACAGAACTAAAAACAAAGGTGATGTCCCTTCTCCTTCTATAGGCCTCACAAGCCTAGGATCGTCTTTGTATCCAAGAAACCTAAGGCTACTGAAGAGCCTGAAGCAACACCAAAAGGAACTGAGGAATGGAACCCACAGACACAGGTAGCTCAACCCATGGAGAAAGATAATCAACCGTCAGGGCAACCTAGCACTAGACCTCCACTCTCATAGGAACAAGTGCAACTGATCAAGAGCGTATCTCCTTCTCCCCCTCAGTCTCTTGTGGTACCCTCTTCTCCCATCTCTCTTATTAGTATTTCTTCTTTCAGAGCTGCTTCTCTTTCTAGAGTCATATTTGGTGATCCTCAGGGCCCTTCTGGAAGTTCCCCTCGCTCTTCTAGATCCATTCCAAGTCTATCGTCTCCTTCCTTCAACTTGCCAACAAGCCCTGCACCTGAGCTAGAATTAGTAGTTGATGCAATTTCGCCAGTTACTCCAACTGCAACTACTGTCACCACTAGCAGTATGGAAACTGCTACAGTAACACCAGCTGAGACAACCATTGCCACAACAGGTACTTCTCTCTCACCTTGGATGATAGCTTTCACACCAAAAAGAAATAAGATGGCCATCTCCCCAGATGAATTCAACTTTTGCAAAATAATGCCGGTGAAAGCAAAGGCTCCTAAGAGGCCAAGAATCCTCTCTAAATTGGTCAAAGAAAAAGGACAAAAATTTCTAGAAATTGCCAAGCCTCCACAGGACGCAACCCTTGAGGGTTTCGAGATGAGTAGCTATTCCATCTTTCATGTTGAACTTGGTAAATTTACTCACGAAGGTGCGAAAAGCGATCTTCAGTCAGCTATGGACATCATGGTCCAAAAATTCGATAGAGAGAAGGAGATGAAGGATTATTATAAAGCCAAATTAGAGCAGCTAACGACAGTAATAAAAAGGTTCACTCTTCCTTCTGAAGTAGCAACTCCAGAAGCCTTCTCCGTGGATGACTCAGTCATTCAAAAAGTAGAAAAGACTTATTTGAAGGGAAAAGTCCTGGAGGACTATATTGAAAAGATGCATACTCAGGGAGTTTCTTTGCTTACAGAAGTTACAGAAAGGCTAGGAAAAATGAAGAAGGTAAAAGCAGAACTAGATGACTTCGTCTCCCTTATTTCTCAAGAGATCGATAGTTCAAAAAAAGATTTTAGAAGATGGAAGGAAATGAAGGACCTCAAGAAAAGCACCTTAATATCTATCGGTGTCATCTCCAGCAAGGACTCCTATGTTGAAATCAAGGAGTCACTGATCTTCAAGATTCAGGTACTCAAAGATCTAATTGATGATCTCAAAGCTTTCAAGGAGGCTAGTGAGAAGAGTGACCTAAGCCTGCTGAATAAATTAGAAGAGATGCCATGCAACCTGACCTCTAAGGACAATTAGTTCCTTCCGACAGAAGAAATGATTCAAAATTTTAAGGAGATGGTTCGGAGAGATTTTGAAGAAAAATCCTTCTCAATGTCTACTGTGGACAGCATTCTAGATGCTCAGTTAACTTTGGAGAATCTAAAATCCAGGTTAACTGGCCACGCTAAAGCCATCATAGCATTAAAAGACGCATTGATCAGAGCCAAAATCGTCTCCAAGAATGCAGTTGTGCCAGACAGCATAGGAATTTAGGCATCCATCACTATGTTCGATGCACATATGAAGAAATCTGGCAGCAAGAATTGAATCTCTCCCCTTCTTTCTTCTTCTCTCCTTACGCACTTCTATTTTGTGCAAAGTGCATGCAATTTTAAAAAATATAATTACATGTAAATATTTCAGCAAAATATCTAAAAGTCAAAGATGAGTCATCTTTGACCAAGATATTTTGTATATTTTAGTAGTTTCTAGTTTTTGAGGATTTCTCCCTATATATAGTGGAGACCTCATTTTGTAAATAATCTTGGAAAAATTAATAGCAAACACTCTGCTGAAATTGAAGCAACTTTTGAGACTTTGTGCTCAAATTTGTAAATCATATTTTGTTGAATGAATGAGAAGCAGGTTATTTCAGACTTTGTGTTGAGATTGTCTGTGTTATTTAGGAAATAGTTCTTATGTCCTTTTTCCTAGTAAGATCTTATTTATCTAATTTAATAAGCAAAGTGGGTGTGTTAGTATTATCTGAGGGCATTTCTAGAAGGTAGAAGATAGACTTTGTACTGCTTTTATCTTTAAGATTCAATTATCTTTTATAGTTTCAGGTGAAGACTTTGTGCTTCACTTCACTCTATTGTTGTACTTGTTTCGAATCGGTGAAGGAGACTACGGAAGACTTTATGCTTACGTGGGTATTCTTGTGGGCTTTGTCACTTCAGGTGATTTCTTGCTCTCTGTTTAATACCATTCCTAAAAGAAGAGGAGTGTTGTTAGCTTAAGACCAGGATTTTCTCTTTTTTGTTCTTTATACATTACCTCTGAAAAAAGAGAGGTAGATGCTGTTATACCACCTCCATGTGTTATTTTTTACTTAATTATATACATATAACACCTAAATATCTATAGGGAACCTCCCCTTAATGAGATGAGAGATTTACTTCATCCAAATCTGGTAAACCCATACTTTTCGTGGTTTAAATCTCCCTATGTTATGGCTGATATCCCCATTTTGTCATCAGTTAGTTGACGACAAAATATTCACCCAACAGTTTTTTGGCAACTCTACTGGGGACCTCAGATGTGCAGTCTGAAACCTCAAGTTTCAGTTTGAAGCAGTCCCTACCCTTATCCATTACATAGTTTGGTGACTCCATTCTATGTCTTACCCATTATCATTATAGCCTTACCATCTCCCTCCACCTCCGTTACATTATCCGGTCTACAAAACCAGAGCCACTGGGAAGAACATGCATTTTAAAGTCTAAAACTTCAACTTGAAACCATTTCAGTCCCTTTCTCATTTTCAAAATCTGGCAACTCCATGCTACACTAGAAGCCAGAGATCTAAGGGTGTTGCTAATCCTATGTTCGATTTGGCGCAACAAAGTAACTTTGATCTCTTTCTTTCATCACCTTTCCTCCAACATTCTAGGAGGTTTCCTCTTTACTTTATCAGGTCACCAGCGCAAGGTAGAGCTTCTTTTCCTATTATTAACTATGCTCTACCTATAAATACCCCACCAAGATTTGTTATCCCACCATTTAATCATCTTAACATAATGGCTCAAGGCCTGTGGGGTAATTCCTTTAGTCCTCTCAATTTGACTCCACCTTTGCATGAACTACCTCGTAGTTCTAAAAAAAAATTCCTAAGTTTTTTGGTGATAGAAAGGTTCATCCTGATGAGCATATTATCGCTTTCTCTATAGCATGTGGCATGATCAGTGTGGAATTTGAGGATGTAGTAGTTAGGCTTTTCGTGGAAACTTTGCAAGGAACTGTCACAGATTGGTTTTATCACCTGTAGGCAAGGTCAGTAACAGACTGGGATACGCTCAAATCCAAATTTGAAGCTAGGTTTAAACTTGCTAAAGATGCACATGCTTTTTTGGCTCAGCTAACACAGTTGAAAAAAGAATTCCAGGAACCCATGAGGGATTTTGTAGCTAAATTCAACAAGTTGAGAAATTGGATTCCAACCGTAGCTCAGCCCACACCGGAAAATCTCAAGTGTTTTTTTATCAATTCATAGCTTCCTAAAGTAAGTTTCCTATTGAGGTAAGCTGGCCCTATGAATCTAGCCTTAGCTCAAAGCTTGGCTACCGAGATCGAAGATGATCTTATCCTGGCAGGTAAGATTAGAAAAGATCCTAGTAAAAATAAATTCCCTTCATCTACTGAAAGTTCTTCAGGTACTATAGATCCTATGGTGTAGAAATTAATGAATGAACTAATAGCTTTGAAGAGGCAAATAGCCCAAGGTACGTCTGCTCCTACCTATCGAGATGCACCCAAGAGAATGTTCTAGAATCAACAATATCAGGGTAATGCTGTCCGAAACCGAGGGAAATCCAATCGCCTACCTCCCCCTCTAGGGAGATTAGCCATTGAAGCAGTACCTACCAATTTAGTGGTTGGCTACCTAGAAGCTAAGCATGACACTCTTTTCAACCTTAGTTAGATCAACAAGAAGATGCTAATCTCTTCAATGAACAGGAAGAGGAATTAGCTAGCGACTCTAATATCAGTTTCTTGGATTACCAGGACGAAGCTAGAAGTAAAGGGGAGGGTTTGGATGGATCTTACGCTATTTTCACCAGATCTCAAAATCAATCAGCTTCATAAATTGACAAAGGAAAGGCAGATGAAGAACCCCAACTAGTGGTTTCTATTGCCAAATGTGGGACTCCATTGCCTCCACAATCAAAAGATTAGGTAACCCATAAAAAGGTGAGTGCTCCCAATCACCTGATATCTTCCACTTCTGCTACTTAGACCAGTGCCACACCTGTTAAAGTCCCTAATGATGGACTCTCTTCCTCTGTTGTAAGTTCTTTTCAATTATTTGATATAATCAATCATGCTAGAAAGACTAAAGTTCAAATGACAGAGGTTGAATATTTGAGAGCTAACCCAGAACAGTTTGATAGGTTAGCAAAATATGTAAAAAACAAAGCCGTCCTCGTAGGACAGGATACTTTGAAAGTTGTTCCTGATCCCCCTAAAGACAAACCGGCCCAAAAAAATCTTGTTGTGACTCCTCCTGTCACTCCCAGGAAAATAGAACCTTTCTATGTTTCCCTACTTATAAATGGTTATAAACTGAGTAATTGTATTATAGACTCTGGGGCTTCAGATAATGTCATGCTCATGAAAGTAGCAGATTCTCTTAGCTTGACTTTGACCAAAACATTTGGGAGGTGTTTCTCCATGGAAAATAAACAAGTCCCTCTCCTTGGTCAGATAAAAGATACTCAATATGCCTTCACGACTTTTTCAAAAAAGTGGATAAAAATGACGGTTTTAGTAGCCGATGTTCTCGCATCTTATGGCATCCTGCTTGGGTAGAATTTATGTAAAGATGTCAGAGGAGAGCTAAGTATGGACTTATCGAAAGCAAGGATCCTAGTTCAAGGTGTCATGAAGAAGTTACTTCCTAAAAAAGAAGCAAGGTATGTAGTTACCCGGTCTTCAGCACCAGAAGCTCAAATTTTATTTGAGTCCTCGGGCATGGGCAACTACTTCCTATCTACAAATGGAACCCATGAGACATCTTATGACACTCCTTCGAGTGATAACTTGAGATTGTGTTCACCTGATGTAGTGGAAAAATTGACAAATCAAGATGAGCACATGGAAGAGTCTTTTCCCCAAGCAAAAGAGTTTTCATAGAAAAAGTAGTATCTAACAAGGCATGAACCTTAGAATTTGATGGTAGCTGCTCTTCTACTGGGTTGGGAGCCGGGGTTGTGTTGATATCCCTTCAGGGAGATATTATTCCTTTGTTTTACAAATTGTAGTTCAACAATACCAACAACATGATTGAATACGAATCCCTATTGCTCAAACTACAGGCTACCAAAGAAAGGGGCATTAGGGAACTCCATGCTAAAGGGGATGCTGAGTTGATAGTCTATCAGGTGAGAAACCTCTATCAGACAAAGAATGAGAGGTTGTGCCACTATCACAACCTGATCTAGGATCAGATTGAATATTTTGATGCTTTCAACATCTCTACCATTCTGAGGGAATTCAATGACCGAGTAGATGCATTGGCTGTCTCTACCACCCTTCTAGTTCCTCACCCAAATTTTAAGGGAGATAAGTATACTATCAAGCTGGTATTTTGACCAAGTGTACCAGATAATGCTAGCCATTGGCAAGTGTTTAACAATGATGATCAAATCATCACCTTCTTAGAGCAAAAGGATAGTTTTGAATAACTGCATTTTGAAGGTAGTGAACCCCGAGAGTGTGGAGCAGCTCCTGAGGCCCATGCGAACACAGGTGAGGACTTTCTATAGCTTAAAGGGAATAAGATTCCAAAAGGCTTGGTGTCCATAGATAAATTGTTTGATAACCATGACAGGGTTATTAAGCAACAACGAATGGATTCAAAGTCCTCTCAAGACTTTGATTAGTTAAATTTGGGAACCAAGCGCGATCCTAAGATGGTAAATATTGGGAAATGCTGCACTCCCAAGGAAAAATTTGAGCTTGCTAGTCTACTCTGTCAATACATGGATGTATTGGCCTATTCTTATGATGATTTGAAATCACTTAGGCCAAATGACATTCACCACAACATTCCCCTAAAAGCCAACTCTGTACCTTACAAGCAAAAATTTAGGCAATATAATCCAAAAATCTTAGGTACTATTTTAGCTGAGATACAAAAGATGCTGGATGCCTAGATAATTTTTCCAATCCATCACTCAACATGAATTGCCAACATAGTGCCCGTTAGGAAGAAGAATGGTGAAATTCGAATCTGTGTGGATTTCAGGAACTTAAACCAATTGTCCTTAAAAGATAACTACCCCCTTCCTATCATGGATCAAGTCCTACAAATGGTAACAAGTTCAAAAATGTTATCAATGCTAGATGGTTTTTTGGGGTACAACCAAGTTGAAGTCGGAAAAGCAGATCAGCATAAGACAGTGTTCACCACGCCTTGAGGCACATTCACTTACCAAAGAATGCCTTTTGGTCTTATAAATGCATGCAACATTTTTCAAAGGGCGATGGATCTTGCTTTCAAAGATGAGATGGAAAAATTCATTGTAGTATACCTGAACAATTTGACAGTGTTTTCAAAATATCATTCTGAGCATGTTCACCATTTGCAAAAAGTACTGGAACGCTATCATCAGAACGGTATTTTTTTTAAACCCAAAGAAATCTGTCTTTAAAGTTACTGAAGGGAAACTTCTCGGGCACATCATGTCCCAAGAAGGTATTAGTATTGATCCAAGAAGAGTCAAGTCCATCCAGGAACTTACTCTACCTACCAACAAGACCGTAGTTCACTCTTTCTTTGGAAAAGTGAATTTCCTCTGAAGGTTTATTCTTGAGTTTGCTGAGAAAACCTGTCATATTGTCAACATGATGAAGGGCAATGCTATGTTTAGGTGGACTGCTAAGGGTAAATTAGTGTTCAAGGAAATTAAGGAAGTAATCGCTCGTGCATCAGTCTTGGTCTGTCCAGATATACTAAAAGTTTCAAAATATATAGCTATGCCTCTAAACATACTCTATCAGCTATTTTGGTCCAAAAAAATCCAGAAGGTGCAAAATCTCCTATCTCCTTCATGAGTTTTCCACTCAAGGATCATGAGCTAAAATATTCTCTTATGGATAAGCATGCATATGCCATGGTCAAAGCTATTAAGCATTTCAGGTTTTATATCCTGAATTCTCACACTAAAGTTCTCATACTAGATACAACAGTAAAATCTATTTTAACTCAGTAAGAGTTTGGTATGAAGAGAGGTAACTAGATTGCCAAGACTTAGGAGTTTGATCTAGACATCAAACCAACCAATCTCGTATGAGGAAGGGGTCTCTGCCAGTTGATCGCCAACAACATTCCAGGTGAAGCAGAAAGTGAAGAAGTAGAGATCAAAGGCATGCCTATGGTCCTCTTTGTTGCCACTACTGATGAGTGGTATTCTGACATTGCTCATTTTCTGACATATGGTGAGTGTCCCGCTCATCTTTCTTTTAAATAAAAATGGAATGTTAAATTGAAAGCAGTTGGTTATGTTCTATGGGACAATGGTCTTTACAAGAGAAACCTGGACGGGGCATTTCTTCGTTGTGTTGACAAAGCTCAACAAAAAAGACTCTTAGAATCTTTCCACAATCTAGCCTATGGGGGACATTTTTCTACATCGGTGATAGTGCAAAAAATTTTACGAGAAAGCTATTATTGGCCCACGCTATTCCAAGATGCCTATAAATGGGTGCGTAGATGCGAATTGTGTCAGCAATTCATTGGAAAGCCTAAACTCCCTGCTTTGCCTCTCAATCCAGTTGTGATCGAGGAACCTTTTTAGCAGTGGGGTATTGACTTCATTAGAGTAGTCAACCCATATTCAAGTGCCAGACATGATTATGTTCTTATGACAATTGATTATTTTACCAAGTGAGTAGAGGCCATCCCAACCAAGCACGCTACGTCTGAAGTAGTGTGTAATTTTCTCAAAGAAAATATCATCTCTCAGTTTGGGGTTTCACTCAAAATTGTAATAGATAATGTGGCCTATTTTTCCTCATATAAAATTACTCAATTTTGCTTTGGTTATGGGATTACCTTATCTCACACTTCAGATTATTTCTCTCAAGGAAATGGACAAGCAAAATCAAGTAACAAGAACCTGGTCACCATTATTAGGAAGTTGGTAGATGACAACCAGAGAACATGGCACAAAGCTTTGTATGATGCTTTATGGGCCGACAGGATAACACCTAAAAGGGCTAAAGGTATGTCACCTTTCCAACTTCTATATGGATTAAATGCAAAAATCCCCATCACCCTTGAACTACCAGTGCTCAGGCTAACTAAAGCAATCAAAGACTCAACCTTCGAAAGCTCAGTCGATAAAAGGATTATGTGTCTGACCAAGCTGAATGAATAATGAGTTATTGTAGTGGACTAAATTATAGAGAATCAAAATTAGGTGAAGGCATATTTTGATAAGAGAGCTAGAGTGCGTGAATTCTAAGTTGGAGATCAAGTCTTGTTGTGGGACAAGAGGCGGGAACCAAAAGGGATGCATGGGAAATTTGACTCCCTGTGGAGGGGCCTGTTCACCATTCGACATCTCTATGGTGAGGCCAACTTCTTGCTGGAGTACTAAGATGGAACACCATTTGCACTACCTCACAGCGGACAACATCTAAAACTGTTCAATCCTTGAGGATTGAAGAAGCCCTTTTATATATATGTACAGTTTTTACGTTTTGTCCATTTTTCTTTTATTTTTTGTGTGACTCCGTAGCCTAATGGCTTGGATGAAGGCACTTAGAGACTGGTTTCTACTCTCGCTAATCAAATCAATTAATGGAAGTTCCCTAATAGGAGCCAGCTGTTGTTTCCAAAATTGGATTCACCCATTTTTGTGAACAACCCCCTATGAAACTTGTCCATTTCATCTTTTGTCTCTCTAAGTTTGTTCATGAGATGAGTTTTGAATTCGTTCTCATCTTGGCCTCACAACGTGAAAGTAGTTACGATCTCGTTGCGGCCAAGGTTCCCCTCCCCTAGACTGTCTCCTTCTAGAGTTAGTCTTTTCTTCCATTACCTGTAGGGGCAGTAAATTTTGCCGCCTCTACATTTTCTTTGTTTTTGTGCAAGGGTAGCAAATTTTTCCGCCCCTGCACCTTCACTTGCAAGGGCAGAAAATTTTGCCGCCCATGCATGTTGACATGCTAGGGTGGCAAATTTTGCTGCCCCTGCACTTGGATGAATTGGAACATGCAAGGGCAACAAATTTTGCTGCCTTAACATGTCTCGGTAAGCATGTGCAGTATTTATTGCCACATGTGGCAGGTGGTTGGAGTCAATTTTTACCCCATTTAAACTGATTTGAGCCTCATTTCTTCTCATTGCTTCTTCCTCTCCTCCTGCTCTTCACGTCTGGATTATTTGGTGAGTGACTTGAAGCACGTATTCACGGATTTGAACTTGTGGCACACACGGTTTTCCATGTTGGTTTTGCTTTTTTGCATTTGTATTTCCATTTTCTTCCTCTAGTTATCATTTTTTTTGTGCTTTCTTCCC
This sequence comes from Torreya grandis, assembly GCA_037957365.1. Taxonomy (NCBI): domain Eukaryota; kingdom Viridiplantae; phylum Streptophyta; class Pinopsida; order Cupressales; family Taxaceae; genus Torreya; species Torreya grandis. The sequence goes on along the minus strand of JARHVA010000512.1, from coordinate 4,073,183 downwards.
TATTAGGGTGGCAATTTGTGTCGTCCCTCTTACTAACCCATGGTTTTCTCTTCCCTCTTCCTAGCCTGCATTTAGCCCTAAGGGCGGCGAAGTTCACCGCCCATGTCTTCCCCTAAGTAACAGATCCCTAAAGGGGCAGTGAATTTCTCCACCCTTCTTTCTCTTATAAACCTATAAGGGTAGAGAAATTCATCGCCCTTACTTTTTTCCTACCCTCCTTGCAAAGGTGGCAAAATTCACTGCCCCTACAGGCTTTCCTTGCAAGGGTGGCGATTTTCACCACCCTTACCCTTTTCCTCCTTTAGTCTGCAACGATAGTGAAATTTGCTGCCTATGCAGCTTGTCCCTGCATAAGCAGTGAATTTAGTCTCCCTTGCACTCTTTTATCCCTACATGTAGGGGTGGCAAATTTTGCCACCCGTGCATTCTTCCCTCGAATTTTCTTAACTCCCAAGAATTTTTTGAGTTGTCCTTTTCTTTCCCTTTCTTCCTCATTTTTTGTTCCTTCTTCCACCTAACCTTTTTAAGTGACCTCCAGTAACCCATATCACTTAAATTGTGCTTTCTCCCTCTCATCCACTCTCCTATAATCTAGCAATCATGACTATAGTTCAATCAACAAACTCCTGCACATTTTCTCCCATCTGATCGAGATCATTCCCAATGATAGAAGCGTCTCCCAAGAAGGCAAAAATAATGAAATACAAGTATCAGGGCATCTTCCCACTCACATCTGTCACCTCTAACATCGATGATATCTGGGACACTAAGATCGGCCATGTGGACATGGCCAAATTCCTAGCACGAACAAAGGTGATGAATCCAAGCACTGGGATGAAGAGGATCGTCAAGAGCAACATCCACCTAGTGGCCGCCTTTCTGATAGCAGCACATCATACTGAGTTCATCTTCTAATGCACTCACTTTTACAACAAAGGGACCAAGACGGTCTTAGATGCCAGTGGCAACATGGTGATTCGATTAGACCTCAAATTCATCGATAAAGTGTTCATATGCCCTCCAGCCACTGAAGTAACTAAGATTGACTTCATGGACATGCAGAAGGAGTATGACAAAGACCTTGAGAGGGAAAAGAAGGTCATGAACTATAAGTGGTTAAAGACCCCCAGGACCAACCTCTTTAGATGGCTGTGAAACTTATCGAGGAGTGACTTCATTGAGGAAGTTGGTGACTTGATCACCTTTCTAAGCAGAGTATGGGACCTCTCGTCTTCTTCACAGTTTCATAAATGGATGTATCCATTCATCAAGATCATCCTCCAGGGCAAACAAGCCATCTTTTGGGGAGAGCAAATTAGCAATGCCCTCCATGAGTAGCTGACCAAGGTATAGACCTCTCACAAGTTTTACATGACTTCATACCTTGTGTACATAGCTGCCGCAATGCAAAATTTTCCAAGCTTGACCACGGAGGGGGATAGAAAGACAACCCCAGTACACTCATATTACCCGCAGCTGACTCTGCAAAGATCAACCCATCACTTCAGGAGGGTAAATGATGCTTTTTTGCTGCATTTGTATGCCTCTTTGACCCTCAGCTTGAGCAAAAGAGAATATCAGACGAGGCCTAGACAGTGGTCAATGATTACGACTACATGTTCCTTCAGTTCCCCACCTTCTACTATCTTTGGGTCAGCTTCTACTAGGGCTACCCCTACATGCTCCCTAGGTTTCCTTCAGATAAGCTAGTGCTAATGTAACTTCACCGACAATTGATTGTCGTGCATACCAAACAGATGGAGCTGAAGAAACCAAGTTTCAAGTTTCCAATTGAGATTGGCAGGTATTCTGTTGTAACATCAACCAAAGCCAAGGTCATGGAAACCAAAATACAGATGGCTACTTTAAAACCATTCAAGAGACAAGAAAAATTTGACTATAGGGGAGACAAGGAAAAGATCAAGAGGAAAACCCAATTCCATGAACCCATGATTGAGGATATCTGGGTTGACCTTAGAACGGCCAAGGAGATTAAAAAAATGGACTATTGTAGGCTGACCCTAGAGTAAATTGAATATCTAGGGCTTGCAGAGATTCCCTCCAATCTGGTTAATGATGGAAACATTGTTAATAGCAGATATCTGGTAGAGAAGGTTGTTGGTTCCCCTCTTTCTCCAATTCAGTGGTCTCAGAAGGAGTTGACTTCTCTAAGAAAAAGATTCGAACCAATATTGGCTAACACCAATGATTAGTTAGCAGCTAAAGGGATCACCCTAAAAGAATTTGTTACAGGATCAGAGGCTGAATACCAGTAGAATTGAAGAGGAAAGTAGAGAACAGAACTAAAAACAAAGGTGATGTCCCTTCTCCTTCTAGGCCTCACAAGCCTAGGATCATCTTTGTATCCAAGAAACCTAAGGCTACTGAAGAGCCTGAAGTGGCACCAAAAAGAACTGAGGAATGGAACCCATAGACACAGGTAGCTCAGCCCATGGAGAAAGATGATCAGCCATCAGGGCAACCTAGCACTGGACCTCTACTCTCATAGGAACAAGTGGAGCTGATCAAGAGCATATCTCTTTCTCCCCCTTAGTCTCCTATGGTACCCTCTTCTCCCATCTCTCCTATTAGTATTCCCTCTTTCAGAGTTGCTTCTCCTTCTAGAGTCATATTTGGAGATCCTCAGGGCCCTTCTAGAAGTTCCCCTCGCTCTTCTAGATCCATTCCAAGTCTATCGTCTCCTTCTTTCAACTTGCCAGCAAGCCCTGCACCCGAGCCAGAATCAGTGGTTGGTGTAGTTTTGCCAGTTACTCTAACTGCAACTACTGTCACCACTAGCAGTATGGAAATTGCTACAGTAACACCAGCTGAGACAACCATTGCCACAATAGGTACTTCTCTCCCACCTTGGATGATAGCTTTCACACCAAAAAGAAAGAAGATGGCCATCTCCCCAGATGAATTCGACTTTGGCAAAATAGTGCTAGTGAAAGCAAAGGCTCCTAAGAGGCCAAGAATCCTCTCTAAATTGTTCAAAGAAAAAGGACAAAAATTTCTAACAATTGCCAAGCCTCCACAGGATGCAACCCTTGAGGGTTTTGAGATGAGTAGCTATTCCATCTCTCATGTTGAACTTGGCAAAGTTACTCACAAAGGTGCAAAAAGTGATCTTCAGTCGGCTATGGACATCATGGTCTAGAAATTCGATAGAGAGAAGGAGATGAAGGATTATTACAAAGCCAAATCAAAGCAGTTAATGATAGTAATAAAAAGGTTCACTCTTCCTTCTGAAGTAGCAACTCCAGAGGCCTTCTCTGTGGATGACTCAGTCATTTAAAAAGCAAAAAAGACTTATTTGAAGGGAAAAGTCCTTGAGGACTATATTGAAAAGATGCATACTCAGGGAGTTTCTTTGCTTACAGAAGTTACAAAAAGGACATGAAAAATGAGGAAGGTAAAAGCAAAACTAGATGAATTCATCTCCTTTATTTCTCAAGAGATCGATAGTTCAGAAAAAGATCTTAGCAGATGGAAGGAAATGAAGGATCTCAAGAAAATCACCTTAATATCTATCGTTGTCATCTCTAGCAAGGACTCCTACGTTGAAATCAAGGAGTCACTGATCTTCAAGATTCAAGTACTCAAAGATCTAATTGATGATCTCAAAGCTTTCAAGGAGGCTAGTGAGAAGAGTGACCTGAGCCTGCTGAATAAACTAGAAGAGTTGCCATGCAACCTGACCTCTAAGGAAAATTAGTTCCTTCTAGCAGAAGAAATGATTCAAAATTTCAAGGAGATGGTTCAGAGAGATTTTGAAGAAAAATCCTTCTCAATGTCTACTATGGACAGTATTCTAGATGCTTAGTTAACTTTGGAGAATCTAAAATCCAGGTTAACTGGCCATGCTAAAGCCATCACAGCATTGAAAGACGCATTGATCAGAGCCAAAATCATCTCTAAGAACACAGTTGCACCAGACATCATAGGAATTTAGGCATTTATCACTATGTTTGATGCACATATGAAGAAATCTGGCAGCATGAATTGAATCTCTCCCCTTCTTTTTTCTTCTCTCCTTACGCACTTCTATTTTGTGCAAAGTGCATGCAATTTTGAAAAATGTAATTACATGTAAAAATTTTGGAAAAATATCTAAAAGTCAAAGATGAGTCATCTTTGACCAAGATATTTTGTATATTTTATTATTTTCTCTTTTTGAGGATTTTATCCCTATATACAGTGGAGACCTCATTTTGTAAATGATCTTAGAAAATTTAATAGCAAACACTCTACTAAAATTGAAGCAACTTTTGAGACTTTGTGCTCAAATTTGTAAATCATATTTTTTTGAATGAATGAGAAGCAAGTTATTTCAGACTTTGTGTTGAGATTGTCTATGTTATTTAGGAAATAGTTCTTATGTGCTTTTTCCTAGTAATATCTTATTTATCTAATTTAATAAGCAAAGTGGGTGTGTTAGTATTATCTGAGGGCATTTTTGGAAGGTAGAAGATAGAATTTGTGCTGCTTTTATCTTTAAGATTCAGTTATCTTTTGTAGTTTCAAGTGAAGACTTTGTGCTTCACTTCACTCTACGGTTGTACTTGTTTTGAATTGGTGAAGAGACTACATAAGACTTTGTGCTTACATGGGTATTCTTGTGGGCTTTGTCACTTTAGGTGATTTCTTTCTCTCTGTTTAATACCATTCCTGAAAGAAGAGGAGTGTTGTTAGCTTAAGACCATGATTTTCCCTCTTTTCTTCTTTATACATTACCTCTGAAAAAAGAGAGGTAGATGCTGTTATACCACCTCCATGTGTTATTTTATACTTAATTATATATATAGCACATAAATATCTATAGGGAACCTCCCCTTGATGAGAGGAGATATTTACTTCGTCCAGATCTGGTAACTCTCTCTTTTTCTCAAACAAGCCTCTCACATAGGCATGCCATAATCTCTTTCCTTCTTCACACAAATAGTCCCCATATGCACACTCAGATCTCCTTGCACAAATTCAAAATATAAGAACACCATACTATCATCAAGAACATGACCTCTAGGTCATACACATAGTCAATTGTTCTGCTCATTAGCTCCATCAATAGGCACTCTACCTAGTCAATTGTTCTGCTCATTAGCTCCATTAATAGGCACTCTACCTATCCTTCACTCTACAAACCACACACATAAGCCTTTAACAAATCTCTCACCAGTCTCTCACTTACTAGGTCTAGAAACCAACACATTTGATTTCACTATATATAGAGAAATCATAAATTAAAAGATCATAATATTTCCTTGTCTGACATAAAATATGCCTTCACCCTTAAGGCATCTCATATGGGTCACACTTAAGCACAAACCCATTTCAAAATAGGTCTAAGTCACTTTTATGTTCTATGGAGACCCATTCACCTTTTTGATACATCAAAACAACATCTACATAAGCTTTAATATCCTTCTCGAGTTACTTGCATAATAAACATGAGCACATAATCAACTTTAAACATTAATATCCTTGATTTTACACACTTCTAAATCTTCAAATCAAGTTCATTACATGCACCATGGAGTCCTCTTCATCTTTTATTTTTACAACACCATCAAATTTGACTTTTATTGAAAGATATGGATAAAAATATAGAGACATAGTTTTTCCTTGTGTTAAATTCAAATAGTCACAATTAACCTTAGAACACAGTGCTCAAATCTCATGTCCTCTCATCTTTGGATCAATTTCGCACTGTCGATCATGTCTGAACTTTAGTGCATAGTTCACCAAAGCCAAATTTTTAAACAATAGTCAATTTAACCTCATATCATGTAATATTGAAATGTTGACTTAATTTTCTCCATTGATCTCTATAGATCAACTAGGTCTTTAAAGATTAATGTTCACCATTCAATCAATCTATACAAACACTCACTCACCATTGGATCCTTATCTTGTACCTTTACTCATTCATTAAACATCATGAACTTATCCTCATCTCATTGTTTCCTAACTTCTTGGATCAATGAGCACCATCAATCTTTCTCTAACTTTAATATGTGCAGAAATGACCAAGTATGGGGACCCTTTCAATATGCCTGAGTAGCCATTTTTGAACCTTAATAACTTCTTCTATTCTTCAAGGCATGATCTCAAATTTGGACTAGATGATCTCCTCACATAAGATAATCCAACCATGTGACACACTACTCCTAAATCCTTCACATGTGAAAGATATATCACCATTAAAATGCCTTCTCAAAAACTTGTCATAGAGCCAACTATGCCAAAATTTATTTGAAAGACCAACTTTTATCTCGTATAACTTTTGCCTCACTTTAGCGTATGATCTCAAAATTAGTGAAAATCATCTATGATAAAAAATGAACAAACCCATATGATTAGTTTATCTTGACACCTTCACACATGTGATAAACAAGACCATCAAAATTCTCACTTAGCTCTTCTTTCCACATTGTAAAATTGGCTATGGAAAAACATAGTCAAACTGCCTAGGAGCCCAACTTTACATATGCATATATTTTCTTGCACTTTAGAACTTAACCTAAAAGTTATCATAAATAAATTAGGTATACAAATAAACAAACCCATATGATCACCTTATCCTAAAAATTCCACATGTGTGAGATATTCCATCATCAAATTGATTACTCAGCTCTTTCTAGCTACATTGCAAATTTGGCTACGTATGGGAAAACAATGAATTTTGATTGAGAAGCCAACTTTGTGCCCTCATATATTTGACCATGATATGATGCATGAATTTATATATAATGCATAAAAACTTATGGACTAATGTGATCACAACCATATGACCAACTCCCCCTGACTCATCCATACGTGGCAATGATGACATCATCAAACTACCTATTCAAATTTTCTACCACTAGACCCAAACTGTCTAGATGAAAACTATGGACTACTAGATGAATTTCAATTATGCACACAAACTATCCAAGAATTAAAAAAAATATTAAGGACCTCTTGCACATGACCCAATAACTATACTCATCTATGAACATATCTAACTAGTCAAACTCTGAAGATCAACCAAGCCAAATTCAGGCACACTATGACAAAAACATTGCACACTTTGTCATTATCACTTAAGGTATCAAATAACTTCATCCACTCATAATGACACCTCCATGACATCACCATGACATCACTGACAAATATCCAATAGAATGAACCTATAGTTAGGCAAGTCAATCTTGCCAATAACCTTCTGGGAGGTCCCATTGAATGTTCTAATTGATTTGGTAGATTGGTGTAAATCACTATGAGTATAACCTAAGTGCGTAAGTAATGTCATGGTGATATTTTTTTTATTGAACCATTATCAATCATAAAACTATGGATGGGGTGTTTATCAAGGTATTCCCAAATGAATATAGAATGAATATCATAGTCATCATCCTTAAGTTCATTGTCATCAAAAGAAATAGAAGGTTTGTGAACCATAGGAGGCATGTGTCATGTGTAAGTAACAATAATCCCATCTAGTGGGTGTCTATAATGTGATGGAGGAGGATGTGCATTATATGCCATTTGGACTTTTGGTTCTTTCTTAGAATGGTTTGACAAAGGATTGTTAAATATATTTTTATGGTGATCACTAGGTTGTGAACTTGATTCCTTTAGAGAATCCTCAAAAATAAATTTGGTCATCAATAATATCTTGGATCTTGTGTTTCAAGGTAAATCATATAATTTTAGAATGTCCTAGTCCTTGATGATAATCACAACAAGCATTCACATCATATCATTTGGGTAGATATTGACCCATATCAAAATCGATAGGATGAGGAAGAGATATGACTGACACTCTAGTAACTATGGGAGTACTGAAGCTAGGGACTCAGGTAAACATGTAAATTATCTACCTAGTGCATTATATAGGACAAGATTATCAAACTACTAAGAAACTATGTTAACCATTGAGGGTGTTTTATTTTTAGGCTTAGGAGGCTTTACCTTATAACTTGATTTAATAAAGAATTTGGTACTAGATATAGATGCAGTTGGTGTGTTTTCTACATACTTGAGCTTATTAAATGACATAATATTTATTTCATGGTCACATATAATATGGTATAAGTCTTCAAAATATTTTAACTTTTTGAAATCAATGGACTCATGTAAAGGAGAAAGCAATATTTGCTTAAATATATCTTGTAACTCTTTGTCTACCATAAGATTGGTTATTTTTTCTAGCATTGTATTATATCTCAAGATATATTCATTAATAGGTTCATTGGTTCCTTAATTGATTTTTTCAATTTGGACATAAGAAACCTTTTTAGAAATTTTAATGGTAAAGTGTGTTAAAATTTGGTCTACAAGAGGTTTGAATTATTTGATGGATTAGAGAGGTAAATCATTGAACCACCTCAAAACATAGTCCTTGAGACTTATTGGAGATAATATTATCAAAAGTTTGTCATTTTAATCATATTCAAGGCATGCCACATAAAATGTTTGAACATGTTGTTCGAGATCACCCTTTCCATCATACAATGTGAACTTAGGTGCAACAAATCTAGTTGGCAAGGGGTTTAAATAGATTTCAAATGCAAGAGGGTTATACAACACATCTTGTGAATATATGGCATGAGGGAATTTTAAAGAATTTTGTTCAATGTTTGTAATCTTGTCTTCCAAGGTCTTTATAACTTGAAGGAATGATTGAAATCTAGGCCCAATGGGATTTATATTAACAAGTCGAGTAGTCACCAAAGGGGATGAAAACATGTTTTGGGTAGTAATAGGCATTAAAATGGTATTTGTGTTGAAATAACATGTATTAATGATAGATGTATCAGTAGTATTTTTAGGTAACAAAGGTTTAAACACAATTTTTGCCCCCATTAGATGTATTTAATTGTAATGTGTTCAAAGGAAGGGATGTTTCCACTATATTTTTGGAATTTATTGATTTGAGTATAGTTTTTAAGATCTCATCAAGATCTTCAAGGTTTTTCTGAATGTGCTCATGAAATAATGCAATTTCATATACTTGATCATGGTCTATTTGCTCATTTTCATTTGTTTTAGGGCTTTCATTATCAGAATATTCTTCTATGATAACCCTATCACCATTTTTTTCATTATCAACATGGGTATCATCATGATCTAAGGTATGAGATCCCTCATTTATTTGAGACATCTTAAATGGGTGAAGCGGAAGCTCAATATGTTCAATAGGCACATCTTCCAATCTATGGTTATGCCTAGGTTGCATGCAAAATAGTAAATCTAGGAAATTAAAAAGTATAGTATTATTCAACCCTAGCTAGTTCTAAACCCTAGGGATCAGCAAAATTGCATTCACATGGATTGATTTCACCAAAAATTTAACCCTATAATGGATTATCTATATTGCATTAATAGGGTATATAAAAATGAAATGACACAAGGGTGATAATAAAATCTATAGCGGGCCAATTAGATATTGAACTTAAATATAAGCATTCATTGACTTTATTATTCTTAGATAGTTTAAATATATATAGTATAACTATACTAAATATATAAATGATAAATAAGTAGAGTATTTAGCTTATTTTGATGCAAATGTAGTTATAGATCTAGAATAGGCTAAAATAGGTGGGAAAAAGATTTTGAAATAGTCATCAGATTCTGGTTTTAATGCCTTTGGTTCTCTAGATAGTAACATCAGCCTAGGACAATTACGTCGATGCTACTTTATGGGTTCAACTTTAGTGTAATGTATGGAATATCTACTAAAATAGAATGTGACCACCTGGATGCTTTTGGGTTTTACTTCACCTTCACTCTAGTGCATTCAGATTTGGGTCATACACAATCATTACTCATGAAATGTCAAAACCCTAGCTTTCCATCTTCAATGTAACCTTGGGGAAAAATGGGTTAATGGGAACAATATGTCGAGATGATACCAATGATCCCTCTATAAAAAGAAATTTCCTAAATAGCTAATACTCTAAAGAGGGCCTTAGACTGATGTAATTCTACCCTATGTGTTGGATTATGTATGAATCATACAATGTGTGCAAAATAAGTAAAATAGTGACCTAACTTATAACTTGGAAAATTGACCTCTTGGGCTGCTCCTTTATTACTTCATACATATATATGTGTAGTCACTATGACTGCTAATAAATAAGAATAATTAGGGAAGCTTCTTTCAATTAAATTCTCTTTGAATGTTTTTTATTTGATTATTAGATGTTGCTAGGTGAGGAAGAATGAGGGTTGATCTTGTAATCATATCAATCCCTTTGGAGTAATAACACATATTAAAGAACTTAGGCTGATCATTAGGATACATTTCATTTGAAAATTGGATGACTTTAGGGTGATAGACACTTTCTTTAGGACAAGATAGTAACATCGACACTATTATCTGACCTAGATTTTAATGTCCAAGGAGTAGAAGAGCAGGTATAGGTTCAAAACTTGTAGAGATGGAATATAAGTACACTTTAAGATTTTTGGGAAAGATAGAAGGCCTGAATCATCAATATAAGACTATTCAGACTAAGAGATATAGGCCAAGAGGCACAAGGATATAACATATGTGAGACTTGAAGAAGTGGGAAAGGTAAAGAACTGAGAGGAATAACCAAGGTTTGAGTTTGCCAAGTGTACAAGACTGAGATGCTATGTAATCACAAATTATCATCTACAGAAAGATGTAATCATATAATAACATAATAATTTTTTAATTGTATTGTAATCATAGAGTTGTAACATTGAGGCATATGAAAATCTTGTATATTGCATTATATCATGTAATTAAATATATCATTAAATTAGTGTATGAAGCATTTAAATAACTTACAAGTATTATAATTGTATTGTAAGCATAATATTTAATAGATTAAGCATTGAAGAACATAAGTAGAATGTTCATGATATGTATCATAGCACCATATATGAATGTAATAGATAAATAGTAGTGCATAATGGGAATCATGACACCATAATAACAAGTAATAAACATGTAAGCAAAGTCACATAATGTTATGCAAGGCAGCCCAAAGGCCACATACAAGGGACATGTAAATATAACATAAAGTGAGAAAGGTTGCATAAAATGTCACACATAAGGACCAAAGGCTACATACAAGGGAAATGTAAATGTCTCAAAAATATATAACGCCAAATGCTACACACATGTTGCATAACGATGTCATAAAATCAAGAGGATGTATGTTTAACATACACAAGGCCAAGGGCCACATATAATAAGTAAGCAAGTTCAAGCATGCCATGTAATGAAGTATGCATATGAAAAAGTCATAGAGAAAATGAAGCTAGCATATGTCAATCATGTGTATCTATATCAATGTTAGCAAATAGTATATCCATTGTGACAAATGTAAAGTATGAGTGAGTAGTAAGACATTTTTATGATGTATAACTCAACATGGGAAAGAGGTTGTGAATAAATAAAACCTAAAAAGTTTTCATATATAATGATGAAATGCCCCTAATTTATTAATATTATTGGGAAATTTTTTGGACCAACATCGAAACTGTGTAAAAGTATGCCATGTATCACATTCACATACCTTGTGAAAAATCATTGTGTATTGAAAGCATAATGAAATAATCTATCTACTTAACATAAAAATAGATGACATATGTAAAGATGTAAGCTAACAACATGAGAATACATTTATATGCATGTTTTTGTGTTTTTTCCATATTTGAAAGATAAATTTGCATAAGAGGAAATGAAAAATATTGAAAAAAGGTAAGAATTAAGGCTTCAAAAATAGGAGGATGAAATTTGAACAACCCTAAAAAAGTGTTAAATCATAACATGGCAAGAAGGAAGGCAATTAATATGCCCCTAGTGTACATGTATATCTAGTCTAGCATAGATGACAAGCATGGCCATGTGGACTCGTGTAAAAATAGATAGATGTGATCATGAAAGTGAAAGTGAGAGCTATAGCATGTATAAATGTGAAATAATAAGAAAATGAGCTCCCATTAATAATGTGCATTAAATAATTACAAAGATGATTGTCTTGGATTGTTCTAATTGGGTTGAAAGAGACAAGGGAGCAAGTGCCCCAAAATGAAAGATAGAGCCAAGGGCTAGAATAAAAAGTGGATAAGGTGTAGAATAGTAAACAACAAAGTAAAGAACAAAGAAAATATCTACAAGTAGGTGTTATCAAAGTAAGCTAATCAAGAGTACCATTTTTACTAGAAGGTTGGGAGGGAATGAGAACATGTGTCCAACTAATGATCTCATAAATATGGTGCTCATATGTATACCCAACTTCTTGATAGGAAGAATAAGCCTCTTGTGTAAGAGAAGAAGTGTTAATTGTAGAAGCTTTTAAATCTGAAGAAGAACCATATGTTGTACTATAATCATCTAAATCACTACTTATATATATGTGTAAAATTTTATCCTCGTCGATGGGAGGAAAATATGTGACAATTATACTTGTGTTAGATCCTTATGAATAACCAATGATGTTGTATGAGAAATAGGCCTTGATTTATGTTTCACTTTCTGCTTAGGATTAGATATATTACTTTTTCTAACCAAGTGAATAGAAATTAAACTAATTGAAATCTGATGTAGATTGTTATATTCAATAAAATAAAATAAAATACATAATTTACAAAATTTACAAACTTGCTAAAAATAGTCAGTAGGGATAGGGTTAACAATTATCCTTTGAAATTGATTTATTTCTTATAGTGCAGACTTTAAATGAGTTGTGAGTATATAAAATGACTTGAAAACATAGTTGTGTTAGAAAATAGTAACTTTTTGTTAACTAAAATACATTTGAAGGATGTGGAAATTTTCCTAATGCATTATTATTTATTTGATGTGAATTTTTCCTATTACATTATGCATTGAAGTTAAAAATCTGGGCACTTAGACTTGTATCTCAATATTTTTTGTTTTTGTGTGGGAGTTGAATTGACGTGTAGAATACCTATAAAATCAAAACCCTAATCCTACACAAGCACACAAAATAGATCAAATTTGAATGGGGAAAAAATTGGGGAAGTGAGAATGGTCAAACTATCCTTAGAAAACCTTGTGAAGTCTGAGTGTTGCCTACATATCCCAAAGGGCCTCAGGCTAATGTAGTTATCCTTTTATGGACGATCATCTAGATGTAACTAGAAGATTTGATTAGAATGTTTGACAATGGATGATATTAACCCTCAATAAATAATTTTAAAATTAACATAGTACTATAAAAATTCAGCATAATTATAATTTTATATAATAGGGATCCTTAGTCAAAAAATAGATGCTTTTGAAATTAGATAAAAAAATGATTGGCAAGAGAGTGTTAGGTAATCTCAAGTGAGACCCTTGATGTGATTTTATGGATAAATATTTCAAAATTTTATATTAACCAACCTATTAAATCATGTGGTAAAGTTGTTAGGAAGTGTGTCAATTTTAAAAATTAATCGTTGGAGTGCGAGAGATAAATCTTCACTACTAGACATGTGTGCAATGCACATCTATCGGCCTAGTGTGAACTTGTCATAAGAGGATAGAGGCTTCTAAAATAGGATTGATAGTAATTTATCTATTGAATAGGGATGAAATATGGAAGTCTAAAATATATTCTTAGTAGTTGTAAGACAATAAAGGCTTTCATAGAGATTACAAGTTAATAGAATTACAAATAGGCCATGCAAGGTAAGGATGTCAAGGACAAGCATTATCAAGCATTTATTGATTAAATTTAAGTGTCCACCATATAAATATATTGAATCAATTTTTATGAAATTTCATTATGTATAGGAGATAAATGTGCCCAATAGTGCTAGAAGTTAAAGGTTGAACAGAACATGAAAATGATTACAATATTGTTTCAAACTTAAGACCTTTTAACTTCAAATTATTATTTTAAATGCAATGTTTTATCCTTATTGACATAAAACATAACACTCTAATTAATGTGGCATGACACTCCATCCATTTATAACCAAAATATATTGTACATGTGAACCATAGGTTAAAATGTATAGGGGTTGAATTTTACAATAAATAATAATGAGCATGGATTGTGTGTTACATGGTTCACTCTTGTGATTTGGAATATTTTTTGTTAAATGTAAAATCTTGACAATGAAAAATGATGTTGAGTCTATTATCCTAGATATTTTCCTAGAGGTGTCAGTAGTGATGAATTTATTGAAGGGTAATGTAATTTATTTGATTTGATTATCTGTAAAATATTTTCTATTTTAGTGTAAAATCATGTTTATTTTGAAGTAAACATGATTTTAAAGTAAAATGTGATCTTCTTGAAGACAACCTTTGTATTCTTGTTTTTTTTACTACAAGTCATGTGAGCCCAATAATTGTATTACTTATACTTATGAAAATGTCATGTGAACATAATAATTATTGGTGTGCATGCATCATATGTTTCAATTATTCCTTATTGGACAAGTAATACCTCATGCATTGTACATGTAATGCTCACAATAAAGGAAATGAAATTTATTAGCATGAACTTGTGAACCAATATACATAGAAGTTTATTTATAAAATGTGTATCAAAAGAGACAAATCATGTAAAACTCTTCTCATAGATTCATCTTCCCATGACAAACTGATTGTAACAATTAGCACTCCATTATTGTGAAATAAAATTTTGTTTATTCTTTACTTCTAAGGCATCCTTAGTCCAGTATGAGGGGAAAAGATAATAATTTAAATCATTGTGATTTTCTAGGATGGTCCCATTATTGAATTGATTCTTTTCATCTATTATATATTATAGTAACACTAGTTTCCTATGTAAAGAATTCAAGATTTCCAAAGTATTTATTTAATCTTTCTACTAAATGAAAAAAAATGTGTATGTGAATTTTATATTAAATTTAACCAATTTTTTTTTACCATATTAATTTAACCATAAAATTTATACCATATTAACTCTTAAAGTTGTCAATGAGATGTAAAAGGGTTACTAAAGTGGGTTGGTTGTGTCCAGCCCCACCCAAGTTTGAATCTCATAGGGCGTTTATATGTCAGATGTGGCCCTTGGAGTTGAATTAGTGGTTTCAAGTGATTGGTGGCAGATGTTTATATTGGTTTAATAGTTCTCAAGGATTGGGACCCCAGATTATGCCCTAGAACTAGTTTGTAGCTCTGATCAAAAGAAAATATCGATGAAAAAAACTCTTAAATTTTAATCATAGTGGTTGCCCACCTCATACTAATTTTAGAGAGGAGAAATATTATTTATAGGTAGAGAGATATCATGTCCTCTAGTAGAAGGAAAAACACAATGGATGTGTATGATGTTGGGTTCTTGTGAATGGGAAGAGTGAATAAAATATAGATAATCATATTATGTTAGCAAACCTATTTCATCATAAATACCAATAACAACTAAGCTATCTACCAAATCCTAGTATGGTTAATATAATTTATCATTCTCAATTTGAGGAAGATAACAATCACAATATACATTAACAGACTTATCAACTCACATACCATCATCCATAAAGATATGAAAGTAGCAATACCTTTGTAGTCAAGAGGATTGACAAGACACTATCACTTGAAATCTAAAATACTATAATTCTATAGTAAATAGAGCATACAAAATCACTTACATGAATTTCAGTGCTTAAACCCATCAAATAGATCATAAACTCATAACTATAGTATTCCATTTTATTCCATTTCTAATACACTCCAATGAAATGTATTTTCTCATTTCAAATTTTTAATCATACGCTCCTAGAAAGAGTCATTCAAAAAAATTCTAATATATTCATTTAATTTTAATTTAAGGTTAAAAAGAGGCAATCTTCCTTATCATTTTTAATTTTAAATAGAAAGGGATAATAATTACATAAACCAATTTTTTGGGGCCATCAATTCAAATCAACCAATCATAGAAGTTAAAGGAGAAGGTTATCCTCAGTTAGTGCTTGCTTAATTGCCATCATTAAGTTTGGAACCCTACACAGACTAGTTGCATTAATTATTATGAAGGTAAGGTGAGTACGAAATATGATGTCAAGTCATCATTCCATTTATATTGTGGAATATATCCACCATTTCAGACTCCCATTCTATCTTTCCATTTTTATTTCCCTTATTCTAACCAAACCTCAAGGGAACTCTCCTCATCCTTCAACACACCTTGCTAAGTAAAAGAGTATTAAAGTTAATAGTAATGTTTTTTTTTGGAATAATGATCTACATTATGGACCATAACCCAATTGGGAGGTCTTATGCTTAAGACTTGAGGCCTAACCAATATATGGAAAATAACATTCTCAAGTTACATTCATTGAATCACAATTGATATCAAAATCTAATTATGTAGTTTTTAAATGTAGATAATAGGCAAAGACATAAAATGGTGTGTTTTAAAAGACATATAATGCTAACACATAGTTAAATTAACACAATGTAGCCCAAAATAGGGGTAACATAAAAATATTCCATATAAACAATTAACATTGATAGGCTAGTTCAGTAAAGTCCTAATAAACACAATCATTGTTCTAAATGATATGTGAACCATAGGAGAGAATATGATTCATAAATCTCCATAGGAATTGGCTCAAAATATGCATGAAAAATAAAGGATATATGGATTTCATTCCCAATTTAAATTTTGATACAAATGTACCTCTCTATTTTCAATAAAGTTCTCCACAAATAATGTCATACCATTACTCATGGAATTATGCAACAAATTGTTAGGAACGAGCCTTCTTTCAACCTTCATCTCAAGTTTATCAACCCCAAAAATAAAAAAACATAATTACCCCTCAAATATGAATTAAAATAATTACAAATGAAATCCCTTTTTGGAAGGCTTAATTATTATTCTAAATAGTGAGTTTAACAAGTATCATTGTGGATGGACACTATCATGTTGAATCTCCCTATTTTTGGATTTATTTATTTTTCATGCATAGAATTTCATACATTTAAGAGGTATGTTACTATATTTTTACTTCAAAGATTATTTTACTATGATGCAATGGCATCTTTCATCCACTCCCCAATGTATCATTTACAAATAAAGTATCATGCAATCTCAAATATAACTATAGAACTTTATATGGAAGGGATACAACCATTATGTTCATTATATATAGAGAGAAAGATAGTAAAAAGAATGCAATGGGTCCAAGAAACTATTTATTATCATAATCTAAACTTCCATTTCAACAAAATATGTTTATGTTGTCCATTGTCCAATTTGAGGCAAGTTCCATTTAAGCTTAAAATTTAAGCGAAAAAACTCTAAACTTTCCATTTGTCTATATCCTCTATCAAGTATCAAAAATTATCTTTTTTGATTTCAAAAAATAGGGGATGATAAAGTCTAACCCAGTTTGGTGTTTTCATGTGGATTTACATTCACAACTTTTTTTAACCATTCAAAACCTAGTTTCTAGGAAGTGAAACATGTGTTGTTATTTAGAATTCAAGAATACTATATCATGAGAATGCAATAAAATGTATAGAAACAAATAATATCATTGTAAGAAAGAAAAAATATCCAAATAAGCTCTATGAGGTGCATCACAAATAAATACGTATAGAGCTACAATGATATATGAGGGCATGGAATATGTTTATGACAAGTGAATTGTAAGTGATGTTTGTGAGTGCTCTAGTATAATGTTTCATGATGACTTATATAGAGCACAACCTCTATCAAATTCATATATTTTTGAATTAATAAGTATAATATACATATCAAGAGGATAATGTTAGATTAAATGATGTATAAATTGGTAGATTTTATTCACAAAAGATGAAGCACCTATTTACATCAATGAAATATTTTTCAATATGGACATCTATAGCAAGGGTGTATTATAAATTAGTAGATAAGAAGAAACAATAATTTTAATTAAATTGATACCCTTCAGTCTTAGGTCTGATTTTAAAGATATTTTATTCACATCACAACCAAAATTTCCAACCTTACATTTAGTTCTCACTTCAAGCAACATAGGGACATAATTAAGCCACATTATCTCCATCATGTCTATCTCTATCACACTTCTCTTCCCCATTTAGGTACTCATTCAAAATTTGTCATTTTTGATTCTTAGGAGGAGGTTTTGGAAAGAGGGTTATCTCTTGTGTCATGTTGTGTTGTCTTCTTATATTCATAGTTTCTATGAAGTTTCTTTCTATATGAAGGTTATTCTTATGCCCATCATGCACTTGTTGGAATGATTGAGTCATTGGGTGTTGCAACCCAAGTGTACTTTATATTTCACTAATCTTCACTTTTTTGTAAACATATTCCATAGACTTTTCCAAGAATGATAGTTTTTCATAGTTTCATGTTGTGAAACACTTATCAACAATCTCCCAAGTTCTTCTTGAGGCTTCGAGTTCATCCTCTGTTCCACTAATAGGGATCAATTCAACCAAGGAATTTTTTTTTTTACAAATTCCTACAAATATAAAACCAAATGATTAAGAGTGGAGACATGTCTTACATTATTATCCCCTCTTAAATGGATTTCACTATCTTCCACAAAAACTTTTGCTTCACCTTCATATTCATCCCTTGATCTGCCAATATTCATACCTGCTTCACCTTAATTTGCATCTCGTGCACCATTTTCCATGCCATGTGTATTCAATATAAATCATCCAGTTGATACTTCAAAAAAATAGAAAACAAATAAAATAAAAGTGGAAAAAAAAATTTGACTCTCTATCATTATTGTTCGTAGGCTCACTTACACCATCCCCTGCATCATGGCAAACACCCTCTCTTATTCTCTCTCTAATCAACTCCACCTTAATGACATGTTTATACATGTAGTATTGGACTGAAAATAAGTAACTTTACATTGACATGCATAGCATTGTATTATGTACCTGATAATGCAACATATCATTTGTTTGACTTTGCACCCAACTTATATGATTATCAGTTGGATGAAAGGTGACATGGTAGTATGTAATTTGAAAAGCATTAACCCATGAATTATTTTCAATTTTATCATTATTTAAGTACATTTAAATGTCATTTTCCTTGCTTACTTATAACCACCAATAGTATATATAAATACTTGTGGTTAGTTGGTGAACTAACTAATCCACCTTGTGATGTGCATAATTCTATATCATAATCAAGAAATGTTTTTTAAAATGTGAATGGTATGATTCAATGGACGCATTTGTTTATTGTTTTTCATGTTAAAGGGTATGTCAAGATCTCAACCACATTCTAACCCTATCAAGCCAATGTTACTCTCAATATTTAACAAAATTACCCTGTGTTGATTGATACTTCTCTACAAATTATTTGTACTCATTATTTTCCATTTATTTGTCAACACAATTATGCATAATGTATCCTAGT
The DNA here is from genome assembly GCA_037957365.1 of Torreya grandis. Taxonomy (NCBI): domain Eukaryota; kingdom Viridiplantae; phylum Streptophyta; class Pinopsida; order Cupressales; family Taxaceae; genus Torreya; species Torreya grandis. The sequence continues at coordinate 4,053,840 of JARHVA010000512.1, read as the reverse complement.
TCATTGAACATCTCTCATTTTACATTATCTTATCTCACCTTTTCTATCATATTCTTCAACTGTTCATGACATACGTGACAGTTGCATAATACACTTCACAATTGAAAATTTTCCTACCTAATATTGTAAATTAGTAAGACTTTAAAAAATAAAATAAAAATGGTAGATATTAACTTCATTGTGCTTATACAAAGTAATAAACACACACCTAATTTATTTGATCTCTACATTGACATCATCTACCATGAATTTGTTTATTTTCCATTCAGTGTTTTTAAAGTATACTCTTTCTTGAAGTATTTGAATCCATTGAGTGATGTCATTGTTACATGGCCTAGACATGATCACCTATGGTATAGTCAGTTCTTAGTGTTTTGAATCAAACATCAACAATGTGTATAATTAAAACTATACTGAAATATAAAAGATGAGTCAACTTATAAGTTCATAAAGATCTATATCATCTACTAGTATTACAAGAAGTGAAAGCATATCAACATTCCACTTGTTTTAGATGTTGAATCCATCACCAATAACTTATCATTTCTAAATTTCAACAACCACTCCAACTATTGTGGGATTTTGATGCCCAATATGAAGAGGATTTGTGCATCCTCATTAGTCGATTTGTTATTATATCCTTGATACACAAGCCACTAGTTAGGATTTTCCAAATCTTACTCTCAAATGCTTTATGCATCATTAAAACTATACACATATTTTAATTCCTTTATTTGGAATTATTTATTATATATCTCATCCTTGCTTAATAAATCATCTTATTATGTTTCACCATTGAACATTGAAACTTTCTCATGCACCATCTCATAATGTTTAAGATGGATAACATCAACAAACATACCTAATAATAGTATTTTATGAACCCACTCACCAAGCTAGAGGATAATATAAGGAGGAAATTTATTTCTTCCCTATAAACTATTCATATTGTTGTACATGGCAAGGATTTTCTTGACTGTCAACATGTTATACTTTATTTTATGTTAACAACACTTAATCAGGTCTACTAAGCATTTTATGAGTGTTGAAATGACATTAGCAGCTACATCTTATATGGCTTTGGCTATATTGGCTACATTTTCCCTTTTTTAGCATATGGACTTGTTTTTTGGCATAACATCAGTTTCTTGGAAGTCCTCAAGCTCATATGAACACCTATATCTTCATAGATATATTAAAATTACTAGGTGTATTCAAATTAAATGTTAAATAAATGACATAGAAACACAACATAAGAACATAAAAAATAAATGAACACTTACTATCTAAAATGGGAGGTTACTTACATGACATATTCCAAAGTAGTGTTGATTCTTATCTACTTGCTAAGAATACGCACTAGTTTTTTTGTATGATGTGACACACTAAAATTTGTTAGATGAAATTTATTATTTGATTCTCATTTGATGAAGTCATCAACTCTATCACTCTCAACCTAAGCAACCGACATGTCTTCCTCATTAATGTTATAAAAGTTTCCCACTTTAGATTGATGCATCCAAAGAAAGCCTTGCTTGGATTCTGAAGTGGAAGGTGTACAATTTCATCCCACATTTTTGTCATTTGATCCAACCTATGATAAAAATGTTTCATTAAACCAATAGATATTAAACATTTTGAATTATTATATAGTGCAATCTATCAACAATTATGATGTAATAATAAATACAAAATTTATGAACACTAAATCTATTTCAGCAAAGAAATTTGACATCTATGAACAACATATAAGTTTCAAATAGTTGTTAATTAACAGTGTGAGTCACATTCAAAATGGAAGTAGAATCAAAAGATCATTACAACAAGTTTAAGTTTAGGGAGGAGGTGAAGAGTTAGTCCACACAATGCCATCCATGAACAATGAAAACATACAAAATATACATCATTATATCATTAAGTTACTAATTTCAAAAAGACTCATCATTGCACAAATACAAAAGAAAAAAAAAAATCAAAACAATAATACATATATCCCAAAATAGTGTTTATGGCACTAAATCATCATTTATCAACTTACCAAAAATTATGGAGAATATGAAAACAACAAGAAACACAAAAATTATATTATGAAAAAGAGAGAAGGGTTTCACACTAATGACATTGTTTTGCACTTCAAAATCAAATACATTATCAAAATATTTTTCTTCTTTTGAAAACTCTACAGGTACATATTCTAAAGTAGGCATGTCAAAATCATCCAAATTCATTTGGCCTATTTGATTTGATACGTCATGTGTTTCCTATTATTTGGATTCTTCATTTGAATAATAGATCTTGATATCATACAAAAACCATATATATTTTTTGTGTCCTCATTTAGTTCACTCAAGGTCCTTTTTGGAGCATCCCTCTCCCATTTCATTTCAGCAACAACTATCTTCAAATTCACTTCCATAGAAATGCCTCTTTTTTTAAATCAAGTACAAACAAAGACCAAACGTGTCTATCAATACAATGTACACAACCCTCATAAAGTAAAAATTCATTATGTTGCAATATGGTTTTATTTTGTACTTAATAACATATTCTTGATTTGAATAACTTTTATTTTCCATACGACACTCACAAATAGACACATTTTTTATTAGACATACTATGTTAGTTAACTATGTATTACAAAAACATCAAATGCGAGATTTTAAATTGTTTCATTTTTACACATGCATTAGTTATCTATGCACAAAAACTACATCAAACATCATAAACCCCACTTTGCTTAATTTTTAATCTCTATTATTCCATTATATATTTTTAGCATCTAGTGTTCCCTTTGACCCCTTTTACATACTAGATGCATCCTAATCTAGGGGTATGAGATAGCATAGGTAATTACACATTCAATGCCACAAACATAAACTAGCCCATTAGGCTTTGATTTAATTAAAACACATTATTTGATATTCTTTACTCATGAAGGGGAATATTTATTTTGTCTGAATGCACTTTTTATTTTTATTTTTTGCATGTTTTCCCATTAAACCAATGTTATTTCCTAATTGTACATGTAAATCATAAATGTGGTAATGATTTGGTGGACATTTACGTAGAGTTGGTTTCAAATATTTTGTGCTACAACAATATAATGAAGACATTTGTGTTAGGTGTAATAGAATAGAGGTGGGTAAAGTTGAGAATTGACTATATAGTGTTTATTTGGAAGTAGTCATTTTCTTCAATTGATAACTCCTATGATTTAAATGGACTGTAATGATTTTCTTCTCTTCTTGTGTTCACCCTGTTTTATATATGGTTTGCTTGTAACTATAAACTAACCACAATTTTTTTGTCACATGGCAATAATGTGTGGGGAATATGAGTCAATAGTACTTCTATTGAGACCTCACTTATTTATAAAATTTGATCTTGGATGTTAAAAATATTCCACATGGGATTTCATGATTTTGTTCATTAACACATTTGAGGGCCTCAAGTCACAATGAAAACTAGGAGGATAACAATTGTGGTGTAAGTATGCCACCTTGTGTGGCACTTCAATGCAATGTTCAGTCTAATATTCAAACTCAACCTATGTTACCTTTCAATGTTTTGAAGTTGTTGCTTTAGGCTTCTATTAGACATAAATTCTAGTACCAAAACCTTGAAATATGTTGTTGAGCAAGAGGACAAGACTCTAACAACATTACAATGTTTGATTATATGTAACATTCTAAATTTTTTTGTGTAAATTATAGTATGAATTGTGAACATCGTAATTAAATAACTTAAGATCCATTAATTTGTTATTTGATAGGAGGCTTCTATAAATGGATCCCAAGCTACCAATCCATAGTAGATTTACTGGGTTGATCATAACCAGTGTGCACAAAGATCTCCTTTCATTGGAAAGTGTTATGCGTAATATACTGGAGGTGGGTAAAGTTGAGAATTGAGTATATATTGTCTATTTTATTCAATTTATAACTCCTATGATTTCAGTGGATTGAAATTATTTTCTTCTCTTTTTGGGTTCATCCTTTTTTTTATAGTTTTTTTATAACTATAAACTAGCCACAATTATTTTGTCTCAAGGTAATATTTTGTGGGGAATATGAGTCAATAGTAATTCACTTGAGACATCACTTATTTAAAACATTTTCTCTTCGATGATTCATTTGAGAAATAAAATTTTATAAGTTTTTGTACTTTTGTTGTTATTGTTGTTGACATGAGTTGGTTGTGACATAAAATAATGAGTTACTGGCACATTAGTTTGCAATTTACAAACTTATTCAATATGGTCCATTGCTTCCCTTTGTGTCGTAAGGAATGGCATTTGTGAAGTCTCTACTTTTTATAAGCATCATGCTATAAATTTTAAGAAATAAAAAGTAATATTAAAATCTAACCTGAGATTGTTTATATAATTGGGTATATTTTTTGCATTAGACCAGGGCATGGCCATGTAGAATGATTTTAGTTATTGGGATCTTATAAATTATTGTACAAAAGCTTTGTGGGGAATTAAGAAGAGTTATGGAGCTAGTCAAGCCATTTGGATATCAAAGATTCCAATTAAAGAAGTGTTTTAGAGTACATATGAGAACATCAATAGATTTTTTTAAATTAGCTAAGGCATGGGCCTTGAGAAATGTATGTCATAAGGCAGAATATTTCACATTATGAGCCTGCCATAGAGACTAATTTATTTTTAAAAAGAAGGGTGAGTTAAAATCAATAAGGAAATGGATTACTTTCAATATATGTTATGACTTGTCCTTGGGTTGATATCTCTGAGTTTTTAGTCCAGCTATGTTTGAAAATTTTAATAGGATAAAATAAAAAATTAGATAATCAAATCCTTAAAACAAGGGATTTTAAATTTTGGTTATATATGAACTGCAAAGACCTAAAAATATATCTAATTTAAGTACTTCAATTTTGATATTTAAGGTCTATATTATTGGTAGTAAGTTCAACACTAACAGTGTCTTTCTCATGCAATTAATCGCAAAGATGCATTAACTAATTTTAAACTTGGAACTTAACCTATTAATCTATGATCTAACTGGTGAGCTTTTGTATTGATACCTAGGGTCAAAACCTTTAGAAGATGAGTTTCCTTGTGTTGAGAGGTCTTCAAATTTTAGTAAAAGAGTCCCAAAGCTTCAAAATCCTACTTATAATAGATTCCAATCAACAAAAATGGTAAGGGAGATATCAAAAAAATTTAGGCCACCAATATAACTTCCAATCACATTCCTGCTTCTAGGCCACCAATATTACTTGAAAAATACCCACGGTTCCAATCTAATAGTGCAGGGTTATAGCTGTGAAAAACATAGTAGAGCAAGGGAGATAGAGTGGGTCAAGTATTCAAGGTGGCTCTAAAAAACACTAAATGTAAGCAATGTGGGAGCAAGGAGACAATAGATCAAGGGAGAGAGCATGGGGTTACAATGGTGAAAAACACTCAACATAAATACTAGAGAGCAAAATGAATGTCAGCATAGCATAGGTTATTTTTTTTCAGACTTAAAAATTAGTTTTCATCATGGATAGCCAATGTGGATAGAAAATGAATGCCAAAACATTAAATTTAATTGAGCTTTATGACATGGAACTAGGCCTGATGAAATGGAGGATGAATGACATTAAAAACTTAAAATGAAGAAAATCGACAGAAAAGTTGAGTATGACTAGTGATGCCAGCATGCACTAAGTTTATGTGTGTCAGTTAAGCTCACCCTTCACCAGGTAATCTAGATCAATCATGCCCTCATTGATTCAGTAGTCACTACTCATATTAGATTCCAAAGAAGCATTGTTACTTAATCTAGTGTATCCCTATAAGATGTGGAACATGAAGTTACCCTAATTTATTCAATGATACTTCTCATAACCTCTCTAACCATTTCCCCTTGCACCACACTCTTGTCCTTTCCTTTGTATTTTATCTATACACTCAATAGTGTACTAAAATGAAACTTCTTTCTTTAGTATGTACTTTTTATTGGAATTATGCTAAAATGAGTAATATATAATGCCCAAGTTATAACTAGAATAAACTGTAGTAAAGGTAGATTATATTTAATTAAATAGGCTTCCAACACTGTCAGTGTACCACATTTTTATGATTGATGTTATATTTGTTTATTTGGATGAAAAATAAAGTATAAAAAAATCATACTGCATGATAAAATTTATGCCTATGTTTTAATTAATTCTAATGCATGGCAAATATCGAAAGGCGCCATTGAAAGCTAGGATGGGTGTTATCATTTATTGAAATGACCACCACAGTCATATGTTAAATTCATTTGCTAACAACTGTAATCTTTTAGATGATGTAAATGGAAACTATTATGTGTTTAGACATACATTTGGTTTAATATTTATTTAGAATAAATGGAGGCATTGGTTTTCCCATGAAAATGCCACTGGTGTAATTAATCATAATGTCTTCGTATATGGGCCAACTTGGGAATTATTTATCATATGCATTAAGTAATCTATTTGCACATGCATGAAACATTATAAAAAGGAATACAAATTTGAAACCCCTCAAAGAGATGACTCAAAAGACAAGTATAAATACAAACACAAGGTCAAATTTGCATGTTTTCAAGTTTTAAATGCCAAAAAAATTTATTGTATTCTAATGGATCACGATTGACCATACACACACCTAGGTTGGGGTTATTCAACCCATCTTGATTACACTTTTTTCTAATTCAATATTATTTCATAATTGAAGCTAAGTTTTCAAGGCAAAGAGAAGCAAAATATGAATCTACACATAAGACCAAAGGAAATTTAATACACATAATTATCTACAAAGCCAGGTGCAGTGACTTGAGGTGACACAAACTAGAAAAATAAACTTGGATAATATTGGTAAAAAGAGGACAATACCCATTTTTGTAGTTGTTTTAGCTTGGTTAACATCTAAGAATATTCTAAGATTTTTATCCTAATATAAGAAGTTACAAAGGTAATACACAACATTTCTGATATCAATGATGCAAAAATCAAAAAATCAGCTAAGTACCTTATCTCCCTTCTTTACTTGGTCATTTATAAAAATAGTAAGTGTAATCAATCTCTAATTTATATTTATATCTATATGGTAAATTTTTTATCTTTCACAATCTGAATTTCAATAGTTTTATTGTATTAAGCTCTCTTAAAATCTAAAACAATTAAATCACCAAGATGGAGTAGGTGATAGTAGCAAACATCATGATAAATAGATGACAAACTCAAGAAATGGGGCAACTCTATCAACAACCATTGTCTTATGTTCAAAGGCTATAATGAGTGGGATTATGGTTCTCATTGATCTGATTCTCAAAAATGGTTTTCATTTTCAAATTTCATTACTACTAAATTTTCTTAGCATATCAAAGAAGTGAGTATTCAGAGTCTAGAAACTTCACTTGATGTTATTCCTCAGGAAATTATCATTTTAAATGATATAATATTCCATAATATACATTATGGATTCTTTTTTGTAATATAAGTATAGGTGAGCAAGGTGAAGAAGTGATGGAATGCTAAAATTATAAACAAAAGTGGAGGAAACACATAAAATGCAAACTGAAGGAGGTACCATAAGTGTTATAAGTGTTGGGTGAATATTTTGTCACCAGCTAATTGATGAGAAAAATAGGTGATTTCAACCACAGCATAAGGAGATTGGTCAACCAAATGTGCAAGTTTACCACATCAAAAGGGTAAAAATCTCTCCTCTCATCAAGGGGAGGTTCCCTATAAAATATGAGGGGCTAAATACTATATATATATATATATATATATATATATATATATATATATATATATATGCAGAAAATAAGCTGAAAATAACACTCAGGGTAGGATAACACCATCCATCTCTCTTTTTTTAGAGATGATGTTCACAAACAAAGGATAAATCCTAGTGAAATGATAGAATGCACTTCTCTTCTTTCAGAAGTGTTATTCAGCAAACAGCAAAAATTCTTTCCTGGAAGGTAACTAATAAGCAACTGGTAACAAGAGCGCAGTAACCAGCAAAATGAGGTGTAGCACAAAGTCTCCCCCTCAACTACCAAAGAGTGAAATACAAAGGATAATGGGGGCACAAATTCATCTCAAGATCCTTTACATATAAATAGAAAAACAAACACACACAAAAGACAATTGTGGCAACACAAAGTCTCTCCATAGTTGGCTTCAGGACACCTTCTTGATTACTTCCACTAGTCCTACTTATTTCATTAAAATGGACAAGAATGCATTTAGAAAATAGACATAAGAACAATCTCCTAAATGACACAAGCTATTTTAGAACAACATCTAAAAGTAACTTGCTTTCTCATTCAAATAAAGAACTATGATTAACAATCTGAGCTCAAAGCCTCAGTGATCACCTTTCAATTTTGGTAGAGTTTCCCTTCTATATCTAAGAGATCTCCTCTACATAAAATAAGAGATTACAATATATATCAGCTAAGAAAGGCTTGGAACTTTGTTTCATGGAATGGCCCATGCTGCATTCAATGCCTTGAATGCATTTCCAGTTCAGTCAAAGAGGGCCATGCTGGAACAGGGTGTCTACCTTTAATGTGGCATGTCAATTCATCTCAAATGTCTCCTCCAAAATATAGGCCACCTAGTCTTCATCATGATATTGGCATAGCTGTCCACTTTGTCTTTACTCCATGGGGAAAATCTGGCTGCATCCTTGAGTGCTTGCGCGCTTAGATGCTACTTAGTGGACTGTTTCACCTACTAAAATAACTCTTGCATAGATATTTCTAGTCTTTTTGTATTGTTCTCTCTTTCTTTAATGTATTTTGTCTCTTCCTCATGATTTGAGCCCTCAAGCTCTCTTTTTTCTTTCTGTTGGCTCCTTCGGCTTCTCCTTCAGCTGTTTGTTGAGTTTTGTTTTCAGGTTCTGCGCCATATTTGAAAATAAATGGTTATTTCATTACCTTGAATTTGACATCCATGAGGATGTCATTGGTCGCTAGTCACTTAAACCATGTTGAACCTTGAACCTTTGAACCTTTGGGAGTTCATTGGTTCAACGGTTCAAGTGGTCCTCTCAGCTCCTTAGTTCAATCACTTCTTTGGTTCAATTGCTTCTTTAGTTTAATCACTTCTTTGCTCTTTGATTGAACCATCTCTTCGAACTTGTCTCTAGAATCTTTTGCTTCCTTCCTTTGCTCGAAGCTTCCTTGAACCTTTGAACTTTGAACCATTTTGGTTCAAGGTTCAACGGTTCATTCTCTTTCTCTGAATCCTTTGGTCCTTCAAAGTTCCTGGATCCTTTTCTTTTTTGTTGAACTCGTTAAACCTTTGAACTTTGAACTCTTTTGGTTCAAGGTTCAACGGTTCAATGGTTCATTCTTTGTTCTTCTAGCTTGTCGATGGACCTTTTGGTTGAACCTCGATGTTGAACCAACCTTGAAATTGCCTAAGTGTTGGGAAGTTATTTCTTTGTGAGAGCTCGCATGTTGAAGTCATTAAACCTGTTGAACCTGGAAGTCCCTTAGCTAAAAAATTAAATACTCCAGTAATGGAATGAACATTGTTTTAAGCAAATATCCCTAGTGAATACCAAAGGTGCAATCATTTTGTTCTCCATCCAGCAGAACTATGAACTCTGTAGGCTGATTTCTATGAACTCTGTAGGCATGCTTTTATGGACTCTGCAGGCTGGTTTCTACAGATTCTGTAGGCTTGTTTCTATGGACTATGTAGGTTTGGTTTTATAGACTCCACAGGCTTGTTTCTATGGACTCTACAGGCTTGGTCTACGGACTCCATAGGCTTGGTTCTACAGACTCTGTAGGCATGGTCTATAAACTCTGCAGGCTTGTTTTTCTTGACTCTTACTGTAAATGGTGGTTGCTATAGTGGCATGAGACCAAAATAGTTCATATGTTGTCCCAAAAATGAGTGACAAATATTGGGAACAATAGTTGGCTCCAATTGGGGAACTTAAATCAATTGTAAAAACAATTCAAGGGAGTAGAAACTAAAAGCTCTAGTGCCTTTGAGTATGCCATTGGGCTATAGAGTCATACTACCCAAAAAAGAAAGGTGCCAAAAAGAAATGAAAATGAAAAGCACTAAACAGAACTAAAGACTATACAAAAATTATACATATATACAAGTTGATCTTATTTGATACTTCAAAGATTGAAGTGCTTCAGATGCCACCCACTGTGAGATAATGAAAATGGTGTTTTATCATGATAAACTAGCAAGAAACCATTCTCTCCCTAGAATTGGTGATGGGTGAATGGAACTCTCCATCAGGAATCACATTTTCTGTGCACTCTTTTTGGTTCTCTCTTATTTCCCCATGACAAGACATGGTTTCCAATCTAAAAACCATAAATCCTTGCTCTCTTGGTGAAGAGTTTCTTTTCTTGACTTTGGCGCATAGCAGTATGGTCTATTACCATAATTTATTGTTCTTATGGTCTAGTGAAGCACATGATTTGATTGTCAGCATCAAACTCCTGCCAATGGTTGGCATTATCAAGTACACTTAGTTAAAGACCAATTTGAACTGTGCTCTTCAAAGTCTTTGTGAGGAACCATGAGGGTTACAGAGACAGACAATAAATTTGCATGATTATGAAGCTCTCTGAGCACTGCAAAAATATTAAAAGCATCAAAACTTTCAATACAGTCCCATACTAGATTACAGTAATGGCGTAATATTTTGTTCTTATTTTGACACAGGTTCTTCACCTAACAAACCACTAGCTTAGCATCTCCTTTAGCACGAAGGAGTTTGATGCCTCTGTCTTGAGCGACCTTCAACCTGAGTAACAGAAATTTGTACTTGACAGTGTTATTGGTGTTGCTAAACTGCAACTTGTATGAAGAAGGAAAAATATCTCATTAAGGAGATATTAACACAATCTTAGCTCCAGCACTGGTAGAAGAATTGTTATCATTGAATTCTAGGATCTAAACATCATCAAAAACTAATCTTCTATCAGATTTTTATTCATTAGAGAGGGAAGATCATTTTTCATCTATACTGTGCCCTACCAATTCTTCTGATGTCTTATTTGAATCAATTTTTAGATTGTCATTTTTAGAAGTTTCATCTACTGAAACATGAACATCCTTTATGGTCAAGAAAAAGTTACCCATTCTTGAAGACTTAAACAGAATTTGAGCTTTAAGGGCCGATGTTTGGGTGACAATATATATTGCCTCCTTCTCAGGAAGTAGCCTCTGCATGATGCCTTTGATAGGGATCCTTGCCTCAGATAGGTCCATGCTCAATTCTCCACCAATGTCCTTGCAAAAATTTTGCCCAAGAAGAATGCCATAGGAGGTTGGGACGTCAACCACCAGGACTGTCATCTTAATCCTTTTTCTTGGAAAGGCTGCAAATGCAAACTGGGCATCCTTGATTTGTCCCAACAGTGGCACTTGTTTGTTCTCCATGGAGAAACATCTCCCAAATGTCTTGGTTAGTGTGAGACCAAGGGATTCTGCCACTTTGGCAGGCATGACATTGTCAGATGTACCTGAGTCTATGATGCAATTATTCAACTGGTGTCCATTTATCAGCAGGGAGACATAAAATGGTTTGGTCCTTCCTAGAGCAACAGGAGGAACAATGACAAGGTTATTCTAGGTGGATGTGAGAGTCACCTTTGGAATATCTGGTCCTGTAGGTATGGTTTTATTCTTCACACATTCCACTAACTTATCCAATTGCTCAGGGTTGGATTGTAGGAATTCAAATTCAGACATTTGAATTTTAGTTTTCTCTACATGGTCAACTATGTCAAATGTCTAAAATGAATTATGAACAAGGGAAGGGAGTTCATCCTTTTGGTTTTTAGGGGGGAGGACTGATCTAAGAAATTTAAGTGGAAGATGAAGGCGTACTTGAGGTACTTACTTTTTTATTACTCACTAGGTCCTTTGGCTAGAAAGGCAGAGAAGTTTCTCGTTTAGCAATTGAAATTGCAGGCTGAGCTCACTCCTCTAATTTTTCTTTATCAACTTGATGGGCTGACTGATCTTAGATCAGGTGAACACAGCGTATGATCCCTCAACTGCTTTACCTTCACTTTTGGGTTCATCCTGGTAATTCAAGAAACTAATGTTTGAGTTGTCAACTAATTCTTCTTGGTTTTTTGTGAAGAGATCAGCATCATCTTCTGGGTTTAACTTAGGCTAGAAGGAGAAATTAGATTCTATTTGAGATATCCAACTATTGAGTTAGTTGGGGCTGCTTCAATGGCTAGCTTCCCCTATGGGGGAGGAAGACGATTTGGCTGCCCTTGATTCCTGGTAGCATTACCTTGGTAGGACTGATTGGAAAAAGTTCACCTTGGTATATCTCTATACGAAGGAGTAGAAGACATCCCTTGTGCCATTTGCTTTCTGAGAGCTAGCAGCTCATTTGCCAGCTTCTACACCATTGGATCAATGGTGCCTATAGATAAATTATCAGAAGATGAAGAAGATTTGCCTCTGTTAGGATCTCTCCTTATCTTTCCTGCCAAGATAAGGTCATCTTCCACCTCAGTGGCCAAATCTTGAGCAGCAACAAGGTCTATGTGGCCAGCCCGTCTCAATAAGAAACTCACTTTAGGCAGCTGAGAATTGATGAAAAAACATTTAAGGTTCTTAGGTGTTGGCTGAGCAATTGTAGGAATTTAGTTCCTCAACTTGTCAAACTTAGAAATGAAATCCCTCATAGGCTCATGAGGCTCCTTCTTCATATGTGTGAGTTGGGTCAGCAGGGCATGTGCATCTTCTACAGGCTTGAACCTTACTTCAAACTTAGTTTTGAGGGTGTTCTAGTCAATCACAGTTTGTGCTTGCAGATGATAAAACCAGTCTGCAGCAACACCTTGTAATGTCTCCATAAATAGCTTGACTACCACATCCTCATACTCCATGCCTATCACACCACAAGCTATGCTGAAGGCCGCAATATGTTTATCAGGATGAACTCTCCCATCACCAAATAATTTGTGTAAATTCTTCCTTAAACTACATGGTAGCTCATGTAGAGGTGGATTTAAATTGAGTGGGCCAAAAGAGTTACCCTAGGGGCCTTGAACTACAATTATTTGATTCTGGAAAGGGGGGATAACAAATATGGGTGGAGTATGTATAGGCAAAGCTCTACTAATAGCAGAAAAAGAAGCTTTGCCTTGTATTGGTGACCTAATATTTGTAGGAAGAAGACTCCTAGTTCGTTGAACTTGAAGATGTGGAGGAAACAAATCAAAATTGCCCTACTACACCAACTCAAAAATAGGGTCAACAACACCTTGGGCTCTCTAGCTTCTTGTCTAGCATGGAGTTGCTAGATTGTAGAATAAAAATGGAAAACAACTAGCCCTACTTTAGCTTGAAGCTTGAGGCTTCAAATTGCACACTCTTCCCCAACAGAGTCACCAAAAACTATTGGCATGGAGCTGGCAGAGAATTGACTTTTGAAATGAAATGCTTGATCTCCAGTGTCTCTAGTTTTGTAGCTCAAAGTATATAATGGAAATGAATAAGGCTATAATGATAATGGATAAGACACAAGTGATGCTTCAATATGAAGCTTGAGGCTTCAAATTGAGCAAAATTATTGTGTCCCTAGTGGAGAAAGTGGATAAGGAAAAGAACTGAAACTACTCATTCTTCCCCAGTGGAGTCGCCAAAAATTGTTGGCATGAAGCTGGCAGTGTTCTTTTCTACTTCACGTTGTTCCCTAGCAATACGAAATGCTTCAATTTGAATAGACTGGAAAAGGATTAGAAATGCTCATCGATCCCCAGTGAAATCACCAAAAATTGTTGGTGCAAAGGTGGAGGAAAATGGTAATGGAAAAGGACTGGAACAACGAAGAAAAAAAAATTGAAACTGCTCGTTCTTCCCCAATAGAGTCGCCAAAACTGTTGGGTGAATATTTTTTCACCAGCTAACTGATGAGCAAAATAGGTGATTTCAACCACAACATAAGGAGATTGGTCGACCAAATGTGTAGGTTTACCACATCAAAAGGGGACAAACCTCTCCTCTCATCAAGGGAGGTTCCCTATAAAATATGAGGGGCTAGATACTATATATATATGCAGAAAATAAGCTAAAAATAATACTCAGGGTAGGATAACACCATCCATCTCTCTTTTTTTAGAGATGATGTTCACAAAAAAAGGAGAAATCTTGGTGAAATGATATAAGGCACTTCTCTTCTTTCAGAAGTGTTGTTTAATAAATAGCAGAAATTCTTTCCTGAAAGGTAACTGATAAGTAACAGATAACAAGGGCACAGTAACCAAAAGAATGAGGTGTAGTATAAAGTCTCCCCCTCAACTGTCAAAGAGTAAAATATGAAGGATAATGGGGGCACAAAGTCATCCCAAGATCCTTTACATAGAAATAGAAAAACAAACACACACAAAAGACAATTATGGCAGCACAAAGTCTCTCCACATTTGGCTTTAGGACACCTTCTTGATTACTTCCACTAGTCCTGCTTATTTCATTAAAATGGACAAGAATGCATTCAGGAAATAGACATAAGAACAATCTCCTAAATGACACAAGCTATTTCATCACAAAGTCTGAAAGTAACCTACTTTCTCATTCAAATAAAGAACTATGATTAACAATCTAAGCTCAAAGTCTTAGTGATTGCCTTTCAATTTTGGTAGAGTTTCACTTCTATATCTGAGAGATCTCCTCTACATAAAATAAGAGATTACAATATATAGCAGTCAAGAAAGGCTTGGTGCTTTGTTTCATGGAATATACCATGTTGCATTCAATGCCTTGAATGCATTTCTAGTTCAGTCAAAGAGGGCCATGCTGGAACAGGGTGTCTACCTTAACTGTGGCATGTTGATTCATCTCAAATATCTCCTCCAAAATATAGGCCGCCTAGTCTTCTTCCTAATATTGGCATAGCTGTCCACTTTGTCTTTACTCTGTGGAGAAAATCTGACCGCGTCCTTGAGTGTTTGTGTGCTTAGATGCTACTTGGTGGACTGTTTCACCTACTGAAATAACTCTTACATAGATATTTTTGGTCTTTTTGTATTGTTCTCTTTTTCCTTAATGTATTTTGTCTCTTCCTCATGATTTGATCCCTCAAGCTCTCTTTTTGCTTTCTGTTGGCTCCTTCAGCTTCTCCTTCAGCTATTCACTGAGTTTTGTTTTTAGGTTTCGTGCCATATTTGAAAATAAACTGGTATTTCATTACCTTGAATTTGATGTCTGTGGGGACGTCATTGGTCACTGGTCTCTTGAACCACGTTGAACCTTGAACCTTTGAACCTTTGAGAGTTCATTGGTTCAACGGTTCAAGCAGTCCTATCGGCTCTTTGGTTCAATTGCTTTTATGGTTCAATCGCTTCTTTTCTCTTCGGTTGAACCATCTCTTCGAAATTGTCTCTAGAATCTTCTGCTTCCTTCCTTCGCTCGAAGCTTCCTTGAACCTTTGAACCATTTTGGTTCAAGGTTCAATGGTTCATTCTCTTTCTCTAAATCCTTTGGTCCTTCAAATTTTTTGGATCCTTTTCTTTTCTGTTGAACTCATTGAACCTTTGAACTTTGAACTCTTTTGGTTCAAGGTTCAACGGCTCAATGGTTCATTCTTTGTTATTCTATCTTTCCAATGGACCTTTTGGTTGAACCTCAATGTTGAACCAACCTTGAAATTACCTAAGTGTTGGGAAGTTGTTTCTTTGTGAGAGCTCGCATGTTGAAGTCGTTGAACCTATTGAACCTGCGAGTCCCTTAGCTGAAAAAGTTAATACTCCAGTAATGGAATGAACATTGTTTCAAGCGAATATCCCCAGCGAATATCGAAGGTGCGATCATTTTGTTCTCCATCCAGTAGAACTACAGACTCTCTAGGCTGATTTATATGGACTCTGCAAGCATGCTTCTATGGACTCTGTAGGCTGGTTTCTACGAACTCCGTAGGCTTGTGTCTACGGACTCCATAGGCTTGGTTCTACGGACTCTGCAGGCTTGGTCTACGGACTCCGCAGGCTTGTTTCTCCTGAATCTTACTGTAGATGGCGGTTGTTATAGTGGCACGAGACTAAAATAGTTCATATGTTGTCCCAAAAATGAGTGATAGATTTTGGGAACAACAATAAGTGTACATAAATCATGAAGAATTAAATTTGAAATGTTACGAAATTAGGCATAATTGAATATGATGTCGATAAAAAAGTGGCGAGAGGAACACCAACTAGTTGGAAAAATGTTGACATGTTGAAGTGGTGTATGGTGCGGTGGTGGATAATAGAAAACTAATTTTTTTTCTTATTTACATAGTTGATGGAGGTCATAAATACTTTAATGGTATGAATTATATTACTAAATTATTTTTAAAATGGATCGTGACATATATAGGGTTGATAATCTTGGTTGTGCTAGCTATCTTTAAGAAGCTTTAAACTTAGTCATCAAAATGCCAATTGAACCTTAAGGTTCTTTTAGATGGCCTTAATGAAAGTCTCAACTAAATCAATATTCTACATGCAATAGGCCTTGGCTATGCAATGAAAAAAGTAGAGGAGATTCAATGTGCATGAAAAATGCTTGAAGCAACAAGTGTCATCCTTGATCCTGCTTATGGTGGAAATGTAACATTTCAATTTTTTAAATATATGGTCAAGAATCCATCTAAGTGGGAGGGAAGAATTTTTTTTTTTATTCACTCAGGAAATCTTCCTGTTATGTTGAACAATATGTGGTAGCTATAGTTTTTTGATGGAAAATGGAATAAAGATGCAAAGTCCAACATGATCAAAAGTTTGAAAGAGTATTCTCCCACATTTGTAAAAACATATGTTTATAAATGTAAATGAGAAATTTTTAAAAATATTGATATCAAGAACCCTTTCTCAAGACACAACATTCAAATTTTCCACTTGTTACTCTATGAATCCTACTTTGTGTTCATTTCCACTTAAAAGGTCCAACTTTTCTTGGAATCCTCATAAAAAAATCTTGCTTCTAAAAAAACTTAACCAAATATTGAAATACTCCAAGTCAAAGTCTGATATATATATATATATATATATATATATATATGAAGAGATAAAAAATTCATATGAAGAGCTAGATGTGTAAAGACTTTTATGTTTTCATTCTCGCCTGTCACATAGCTAATCTTTAGTAGATCTAGGTAGGAGAATTCCATTTTTATTGCATGTTTATTGTGTTAATTTTGGATGACACTTTGCCCTTTGGGATGTTTTGAAAACCCGGTATAAAATGGCCACTTCCACCATTTATGCATCTTTGGATGTATGGAAAAATGTTTGGAGTTTGAGTATCAATGGCATCAAAACAAACATGAAAGTTTGTTCCAAAGGTATTCCATGAGGTATTGAAACTAATCTAGACACTCATTTACTTGATGTTGTGCTTGATTTTTTGATAAAGCTTGTAGTTATTTTTAAAACTTCACTCTAGTTGCTTAATTTATGGGTAGAGTTCCTCTCGAGAGCTTGTTAAAATAGTGGGTCCACAATCATTGGCAAGGCCATGGCGTGAAATCGGAAGGAGTCCAAAACCTTACCAATGGTTGTTTCCTATTTCAATTTTCTACCCAATAACATTACAAATCCATAGTCAACCACGACCCTTTTTTTATTCGCAACATGCTTGTCATTTTTACTCATTAGACTCAAGACTTTTAGGTATCTAAGCAAGCCAAGCTTAAGATTCTAGTCTAAATAGAATTTCCTAGTTTACCTCTCCCTTTGTGGGGCTTTTTTGACAAACTCATTAAATCCCTAGGATTTTCCATCTGCCATGAAAAACCTGAGTTCTATATAGCACATCCTTAGAAAAGGGTTTGCGTTGAGATTTACCTAACCAAATACCTTCAAGATTCCATAGAGATTCAAGTGTGAAATAATTGGTTCACACAACATGTGTTTTATATTAATTTTCCAAACACATTTTTCATATGTCAATCCTCATATCATATGATTAGAGAATGCCATTTAATGTTCACCACTCCTACTCCTCAATAAAAAGGTGGGGATGAATCCAAACCCAAAAATAGGAATTCTGACAATTGGACCACATTCACTAATAAGAGAAATAATTCAACTCATGTCAATGTCAAACACTAGTTCATAATGTATCGACCCATAGGTGGTCCTAGCTCTTCGACCTCTTTTGGAAAAGTGAATGCTCCTGCACTAGTTAAGGCATCACCTCTTACCTCTCGTACACCTCAAGTGGTGGAAAATTTTGTTCCTTCACTACTTTCTACTATTTCAGCTCCATCCTCACAACCCCCTTTTAGGGTGACAACTTCAGACTTTGAGATCAATGTCATTACTTTTGAACACAAAGTTATTCTGCGGCATTCTTGTAGTCCCTCACCTTCTTGAGATAATGAGTATGTACTAGATAAAAGTCATCCTTTCCAACTAGGTGATTTTATGGTGTGCAATCCTACTATTAATTAGTTTGTAACCCTAAAAGACCTTACAGATGTAAATGACATGAATCTTGATGTTTCCCAATGATATTCTACTCATGGAATGTTTGAGGTCTTACTGATCCGACTCATAAGTATGTGGTTAAGAACAGTTGTCAATAATTTTTTCACATGAAATTTATTTGCATTCAAGAAGTCAATATTTTTATTTCCTTCTTCAATTTATTTCTTACATTATATCTTGGTGCCTTATGTTAGACCACTTGTCATGAACCTCATTTTGGAGGTGTCATCACTCTTTTGGCACCTGAACTTTCTCAAAATATATTTTCTTAGGTTTCAAACCCCACTCATTAGGTCATTTGGACTCTTTTTTTTATTTTGATAATTGCATTATTGGACTCATCAACATGTATGCATCTAATGATGTTTTGGAACAAACATTGATTTAAATATGGTTAGTATATTCTCTACCAGATGACCGCCAGATCATTTATGGATATATCAACATGGTTGAATCTCATGAAGGTAAAGAGTTACATCTACCATGCATTGGTGTGCTGGGGAGCGAGAGGCATGGTTTTACATGCATAATGTACTTAGGGTGTTTGATCCCAATCATCATTGGAGGAGGGGCTCAGATTCTCCTTGGTTCACCTAATTTAATTTTAGACAAGAAAAATATATAATGCTTAAGTGTCTTGATAGTGCACTTCTTGTAGAAAGATACCTTTTTTAATTTGCTCTTGTGCATGATCGACTAGTGTTTGTGCTCCCTAATACTCTTTTATCAAATCACTACCCTATTTTATTTTGTATTAAATGGACTACTCCTCATGTTAGACCCTCTAAAACATAGTTCTATCTCAACACAACTCGAATAAAAAATTAAAGAATAGTTGGACATGTTATTAAAATTTAGAATTTGGTTCCCATACCTACTTTGGATACTGGTTGGATTGAATGGTGGTCTGTGCCATTTCTCACACCACCACTTTTCTTTGAATTATGGTAAACATGTTGTTATCTTCTAATAGCACCTTCATCATGCCACAAAATAAATTTCTTAGGGTTTCACAAGAGCTTGAGGCCTCCATTTTAATACTCATCTTCAGAATCAAGTAGCCCTTTAGAAACATAAACTCCAAATTGAAGAGGCATACAAAGCTAGAGGATCACAACTTTGAGCCTATGTGCATTGGCTGAAAGTTGGAGATAAAGTAACCAAATTAATATTTTCTCTCCTTCATTCAAAATGAACTACTAATGGGATTAAGGATGATTCATCTAACTTTACCAAATTACTTGATATTTTATAGGTTTTTTTTTGTCATTATCATGGTGTGTTTTTAGCTCAGTCTGCTACTCCTGAATGATAAGTTGCTCTCTCTCAATGCCTTATTGTTGTTCATTGTAAGCTTTCTGAAGCACAAATATTTGCTTGTGATAAACCCCTTTTTTTAATGATCTTAAATAATTTATTATACAAATGGACACTGATAAATCCCCTGGTGTTGATGATTTTCCTTATGAGTTTTATCAAACCCTATGGGATACTATGGGACCTGATCTTCACAGAGTCTATTTTGAAGTTGTTTTGATCCATTCTTTAGGATATCTCATCAATGAAGGTAATATAAAGTTTATTGCTAATTTTTGTGATCCTTTAGTCATTACTAATTGGATACCTATCACCATTTTAAATGTGTCTTATAAAATTATTTCTAAATCTCTAGCGCTCAGAATTAAGCATCTTCTTCCTTTAATTGTTATAAGTGAACAAACAAGGTTTATTCAGCATAGATACATTCTTGACAATGTCATTGTTGTCTAGTAAGGCATGAAATGGGATAGGGTTTCTAATCATAAGGCCTTATTTGTCAATATTTATTTTGAGAAGGCTTAAGATCGAATAAAGTGGCCTTTCATTATAGTAATGCTTTAAGCTCTTGGTCTTAGCCCTAGGTTTGTGCATGTTGTCAAAATGATTTTACAAGATGTTGGTACTTGAATTAATATCAATGATGCCCAATCTCATAATTTTGAACCTCATATATCTATCAGGAAGGGATGTCCTTTAGCTCCTTCACTTTAAGTTTTGGTTGCTAAGGGTTTTAGCTATATTTTGGCTAATTATGCTTCAATCGGTATGGTGAAGTGTAAGTCTCTCCCTAATTCAAACCATCAGTTGATTAATGGTCACTTTGTAGATGACTCCTTTATTACCCTTTAAGTGGAAAAGGATTATTTTTAAAATGCTATGGAATGCCTTGATATATTTTTCCTCACTTTTGGGTCTTCCGTCCAACGGAAGAAAATTCAATGCTATCGCCAATCTCTTTCTCCCAAACCTCTTTGGATGGAGGAATTTTAATGGTAGTGGATTCTCCCTAGAGTTTAGTTCAATGTCTTAGGCTTTCCCTTTGATTTTAGAGCCTCATTTATTTGTGATCTTATGCAGTTCAAAGGGTCGAAGAAAAAATATCCTTTTGGATCACCAAACCCTTGTCATTAGAAAAAAAGTTCTAGATTTACTCTAAGGTGTTGACTACTACTCATGTCTATTACTCCTCTTATTAGGCTCCTTCCAATGCTACTTATGTTAAATTAGAAAAACTTTTATGGTATTTTCTATTGGGAAACTCTGAAGGTCACATAGGATTCCATAGAGTTTCTTGGGACTTTTTTTGTAGACCTAAAGAGGCAAGAGGACTTGGGCTCATTGATTATCATAGATTTGGAAGGTGATGAATCCTAAAAAATATTATTGAGACATTGTATTTCTCAAGGATATACACTTGGTAGAAGGGCCTGACAAGGTATTGATCTGCAAAGTCTTCTCATTACCCCCATTCCTGTTAATATTAGAGGTAATTTTGTTATGCACAACATATGGAAGGCATGGGAATAGCTCAAACCCCACCTCATTTGGGTGGGGTATGGATTTAGAAATAGTCTCTCTCTAAATGCTCATTTCCTATGGTGGTCCCAAGTGCTCAATTTCAATATGTTCCCTTGGATCAAGAGTTGGACATTATTTTAAAATGGTATTAAAAACCATTAGGGATTTATTCTGTAAGGATAGTCATGACTGGCTCCCTTGAAATCTTGTGAAGGTCAAGTTTAATCTTAATAATGAAGATGTAAAATCCATTATTGATATATAGAGTTCCATACTTGAGTATTTACATAAGATTGGTGTTACCTCCGCTATGACTTGGTCGAAAAATTGTCATTAGCTTAAAACTATAATCTTTGTTATTACTCTCCTCAAATGGGGTATATTATGTTGGATCCTCAGCACATTGAAACTAAAACCCTAAATCATCGATGGAATCTTAATCCCTTCATGTTGTCTAGTCTGGAAGGTTTTCTACCATTTGGTTTACTCTCATCAACCCTAAAAATTTTCATTTCCTTTGGTATATTCTCTACCAGGGTTTGTATGTATGTGACCATCTCAAGCACATGGGTATTTCAAATACCATTTGACCTAATTTTCACTAGATAGAATTCCTTAAACATATTTTTTGATTTTGCCCTCATGCCCAGTCTACTTGGAGATGGATTCACACTCTCTTCAATCCCTTTAAACCTTTCACTTGGAAAATGGCTCTCTTGGGGGACTCTACCTTATTTCCTTAAAGATATAATATATTTTGGTTGATTTTCCTTGCTGATATTCTTTTTCAAATTTAGAAAAATAAAAATAATGTTTGTTGTAATCATGAAAAAATGGACAGGAGATTTTTTGTAATTAACAAAGTTGTTTTGATTTCTAATGTTACCCTCCAAATCCAGGTCCAAATTGATAAAGTTTGCCTTGAGATTCATCATCTACAGACCCTCTTGGACCACTGTGGGAATGCTCCTGATGTAGTCAGTCATGAGACTTTCGATCCTCCATACTGTTTCTCTTCCCCTCATGGATGTGGTTGTGTGTTTTAGCATCAACAATCTCGACGCTGAAGGAGCCCCCTCCTTGCTCTCACCAGTCATCCTTGCACCATGGTGGGTTTGATAGGTGTAACAGAGGTGGTGGTGGAGGGAGGTTTTGGCCTCCCTCCACAAGATAAGTTTCCATGTTTGGCCCTTTCCATTTTGCCCTCCAAGAAGGAATAATCTGAGAATAAACAATAGGATGATGGTTGGGATCCCTTACATGTTGGTGAGAACCCCCTTGCTCAGGGGGGTTGGGGAGGAAATTCTCAAGATCCTCCACCTCCTCTGCCTCTATTAGCTACCATGTTCATTGTTGTTGCTTAAAATTTTCCTTGTTGTTTTTTATTTTATTATTATTTTTTATTTGATGTGCATTTGAGTTTATTCAACTTGTGGTTTGTTTTACCTTGGGTTGGCTCTTTTTTAATCTTGTTCTCTTCCCAAGGCTTGTTTAGCTCAGTGTGACTTATATTTTGGGGTGTGACTTCTCCACCCATTTTTTTGTATGAATAGTGATGTATTATATTAAGTTTTATTAATAAAGGTACGCTTTTCAATAATAAAAATTCCAAAGCATCAATCTTGTCACCCTCCCACTACTCAACCTACCAAGCCCAAATATTTATGTCATATTAATTATGATTTTAAAAAATACCCATGAACCCCTGTTCATAGAGTCTAACTTAAAGTCTAGGGTACATTAAAATAATATTTTAAATTAAAATTTATTTTTAGGAGCTATCAAAGGGCATGCACTATTTTGATCACACAATCCACATCTAGAGTTTGTTTTGGCTCCTATTTGAGGCATTAGAAAGCTCTTTCAGTGAACAACCACATGGTGAGTAGTACTTATACATGAGAGGTCATTGAAAAGAAAATAATTTTTTGATCTTTCTCAAATAAATTGGTAAACATGTAAGTATGCAAAATTTTTGAAGTAATGTGATCTGGCTTGATAGGACATGTTCATTTCTCATATGATTGGGATAGGCAACTTGGCTTCCAGTTCACTGGATTAGGACATGTGAATGCTTACAATGCATCTCCATATTTGTCTACAAGATTCATGAAGCATTGGTCAACCAAGGATTCTAAAGTTCTTTTGCATTTTATCAAGGAATGTGGTATTGCAATTAGAGCTATCGTTATCCCTAAAATTTGAAAATTTAGGATAACACCCCCAATAGTGGTTGTGTGGGAAAATAGGATCAACAGGGGTCAAGGCACTCATAATTTGTAACTCATAAGAACATAATACATAGGTGTCCCTCGGTAATTTTATATGAGAGATCTAGTTTCAAAAGCAAAAATGTATTATATGCTACATGGAACAAAATCAAGTGGTTCCAAGAATAAGGGCACTCAATGGCGTAATTGGGGGCAACCAGAGGGAGGAGACTAGTGGGAAACCAAAACTAGTGATCATGATATGATTCTATGTAATTTTTTCACCCAATGGACTAGGCTTCTTGGGCCCACATAATGCCATAGATGTTATTATAAAAGTGCTAAATATCATAGGTTGTATTATTCTCATGTGATTGTCAAAATGAATTTGCATTCACAAAGTGCTTGGAATGTGACATTTCCATGTGTAGGTTTCTTGAACAGTTGTACGGTGGAATACATCATTTCATCAAATAACTTTTGTCAAAGATGCATACATGTCACGAAACAAAGTTATCAATTTATTATGTGACAAAAGGAGCTCACACATCTCAATTATATCCAAAAGGAAGATGTTTGTGAGTTTATGGTCCAATATAAATGACTTTGTCGAATACATTAAAATTAATTCTTTTATAATTAATTATTACCATTAAGTGTAAAATCATAAATGCATAAAATGATGTAATAATGTTCCAAGTATGTAAATCATCCCAAGTGGGTAAATGAGGCTAGTGTTTTGACTCAAGTCAAGATAATTTAATATAAGTTAATGTTAAAACTTAAGTCTAAGAAGATATAGGTATATATGGGTCCAACCAACATTATATTATTTGTTGAAATTCATTTTGTTTTTCTAATTAATATATTTTTCAAAATCTAGGGTAAATAAGAGTAGTGTTTTAAATTCAAGTCAAGTTGATTTAATATCAAATTAATGTTAAAACTTAAATCTAAGAAGATATAATTTTACATAGGTCCCAACCAACATTATATTATTTATTATTATCTTTTTAAATTAATATATATTTCAAATGTGCAAAGTTATAACAATAAATTTATTAATATTATGTTATAATGTTTTGGTAAGTGTCTCATGATAAAATGTGGAAT
Source organism: Torreya grandis (assembly GCA_037957365.1). Classification (NCBI taxonomy): domain Eukaryota; kingdom Viridiplantae; phylum Streptophyta; class Pinopsida; order Cupressales; family Taxaceae; genus Torreya; species Torreya grandis. The sequence goes on along the minus strand of JARHVA010000512.1, from coordinate 4,029,209 downwards.
GTGGATAAACTTTCAAGTACCTTGAAGAGGTAAATGTCTATAAAAGGCTTTATTTTGGATTACACAAAGGTTCTTTCTATTATTCCTAGGAGAGGGCTTGTTACAATTGTATATACATATGATTCTTTTCAATGAATGGTTAATGAATTTAAAACAAATATATGATAGACATTTTGGTTTATGATTTTTTTTGAAAATTTTTATTAATGAAATTTGTATCATTATTTTTAAATGAATAAATATATTGAATTCATGTATTTTCAAGATTATGTGTAAACTTTCGATATTTACAAACTTTACATTGAAAACTTTGAGTATGGACTTTGTGTTAAAGTCATTTAATATGATTTTTTTAAATATTTTATGCTTTGAATGGTCATTTTCTTCCATTATATTTCTTTTTCATATTTCCATTCACCTATTGCTCTTCGGTACTTAAACAAAATGAAATGACACCTTTCTGCCTTCCAAAAAGGTATTGGCCCCTTTAGATTATGGGACACTCCCTTGAACTGCCCGATGAACCAAAATGGTTCAATGGTTCAACGGTTCAATACTGCATGCCATTTACACTTTAACCGAGGCATTGAACCAAAAAACATCGAACCAAGGCATTAAACCTAGGCATTGAATCGACTGTCTCTCAGACGTTGACACATGGTGACTTCTGATGATCTTTGAAAAAGTAGTCCAGGGCCTTCTGTGACTATCACTTGGCACTTTCCACTTTTCCCTGCTATTTAGCTTGTTGAAACCCTTTCACTGAAAAATGGATGAAATGCGGGTGCCGATATGAGATGTGGATGCCGACACGTGGTGCATTCTGCTGAGTTGCTATTAGATACATGGCACGATCCACAACTCTCTTGAAAATTATGGAAAGTGTCTCGGACGACCCCAGTTGGCCGACTCCATGTTTCAAAAAGTGACACTTGGTGGCTTTCGCTTGATTTCAACACTTGGGCAAAAAATGAAGCAAAAAAAACAAAAAAGGGAAAAGAGAACTCGTGCTTAGACTATGCCACTTGGTAGCTTCCGCTGCACTTCTATACTTAGACGAAAGAGAAACACGCGCTCTGTTCCAAAACTCTACAGTCACGACCAAGGTATGCGAGAACCAAAACTACAGTGCTTGACTAAAAATTTGAAAGCAACGTAGAGTAAAAATTTACTCCATAGTTACTGGAGACCCTTAGGACTTTTGAGCATGCTTAAAAAGAAACCCAACTCCCGCTCTTTCAAAATTTTACAGCTTCAAAAGCGTTGTCTGGTAGATGGACCATTCATGGTCAGATAACCCTTGCTTGTTCTGCAATTCAACAAAAGCTAGATCAAGGTCAATGATATCCTTGTGCAAAATTTTTTGCAAAATCTAGAATGTAGCTTTCAATTTGAATTTCAGCTGGGAAATAAGAACCAGAATAGCTTCGACTTCTGAGACTGAGAAATCATCCCGCAAGTCCTGGAAAACAGTTTGATCCTTCTATTTGGCCAACAACAATGGTTCAATTTGATCAACCATCAGCACCATGTTGGCATCCAAAAATGGAGAAGGGAGGCCTAGTTGCACTAGATCTTCAATATGTTGTTTCATCTCGCCGATGCCTTCTTTCATGACTTCGAGAAGCTCTTTGCAACTGTTGGCCGCGGCATTGCAACTGAGCACCTCATTGACCTGTTTCGCGGTGACCATTCTATCAGTGATTCCCATGGCTACCAATGTTGCATCCATTGCATCTTAAAGCTTCTACAACAAGGTTTGGGAGTTCGTGACTCTGGTGGAGACTGTAGCCAGAGTGTTCTTCACTGAATCTTCCACCTTCTCACACAATTGTTGTGCTTTGAGCAGGAAGGTGAGAGATGGCCTAAGCTGAATAATCTCTGAGGAGATTCTTTTCCACATTGATTTGTAGAGCTCCTTTACCAGTTGTATCACTCTGACACCTTTTGGCCTATTAGCTAGCTCTAGCGTCAATTGCGATGCTTTCTGTTGCTCTGCTTGGAACTAGGCTTGAAAAGCCACAGCCTTGTTTTGTTTGTCCAACAGCTTCTGCTGCGATTGGGTAACTTGCAGTTGAAGTCCTTCGACTCTTCCCTGCAATGCTACTTTCTCTCGTCTAAGGGCCATCGCCACATCCTTTGCATGCGTGAGCTCTGCCTTTAATGAATCATTCTGGGCCTAGACTGCCTGATGAGTTTGAAGGGAAATAGTATCTTGCAACTGTTTGTTCAGATTAGCTATTTCATTATCTTTCTTATTGATTTCTTTAGCCAAACTGCTATAGTTTGCCTTTTCTTTGGCCAAATCAACCTCCATCTTCTGTAGTCTTCTTGATGTTTTCAAATAATCCTTCGTGACTACAGAAGTGGATTCTGTTAATAGCTCGACTCTGTCCTGGGGCCTAAATAAGGACATATCAATGGCCACTACGTTTATTGTATAATCCTCTGGTTGCATCTGCTCACTTGGCTTGACGACGTTGGGTGACAAATGGGTCACCGTCAGTTGCTGCTAAATAGGGTCAAATTGTGACCGTAGGTGTGAGACAGCCAATGCTTTATTTTCTTTAATTCTCTTTTTCTCCAATCAAGCTTCTCTTGCTTTCCTAGCAGCATCAACCTGCGTCTGAAAGGTGGAAGAGGATGCAATGTATCCTCTTGCAAAAGGATATCCCTGTGGCAGGCCATATTGAATAGCCAGTGGTTGACTATGGGTGAGTTGAAGGGGCATCTTTTTTAGAATGAAGGGGGAGAAATAAGGTAACGTTAGGGCTTGAGGCATCAAGGATGAGGTGAATTGTGAAATGGGGATGGCAGAGGTGATAGGAGGTGTCATTTGGCTAGGTGGAGGCATCATGCCGACAGAAAAAGGAATAGACTGAGAGGGAGGAGGAGTAATACTTACCTGAGATAAAATTATAGTGCTCTACACTTGGCGTTGTGAAAGATCCTCTTCTTCCTCTGAATCAAAATGGAACTGCACCCTCTTTCTCTTCCTAGGCATCTTTGACTCTAGCTGCGTCTGCTTCCTGTCCACCTCTGTTGTTGCCGGTGGTGCTTGTGAAAAACTGGGGATTTCAATAACTTTCGATGATGGGGAAGCCTTTGGTGGTGAGGACACCACACTCTTTTATTTTTCCATGGTGTTAAAAGGCTAGGGCCAGATTGATGTAGTGACTACAGCTGCAACTTGCTCTGAAGGCTATGATTGCTGGCTTGGTCCCGCTCTAGCTTCCTGCCCTGTACTGAGCATCGGCAATTGGCTTGTTTCTGAGCTAGATGCAGGGGAGGGATGACACTCATCCCAGGAGTTCCTCCCATCTTTCATCTGAATCCATGCTTCCGAAAGTATGGGTGGTTTGAGCAATTTCTTGCCTATATTTTCAATAGGCCTCAATCTTCTCCGCATCCCAACCTTTATTTTTCAACATCCTTCTCAAACCAGAAGTCATACTGACTTTGGGATCATAATCCCTCTGCTTATCATAGAAGGTTTCCCATGGCTTATTTTGTGGCAGGGGCAAATCTATCAATTCAACATAGAGACCAGGAGCATCTTCTTTAGGTTTTTTTCTGGTCTCCCAAAAAGGGCAGCCTTCATGTGCAATCATGGCCCCAGTGTTATTGGTCCTTACCCAGGAAGCTATGTAACCACTTGGGTCATAAACCCATTTTTCCTCGACTAACAGGAAACCTAGGAAGGCTAGCTTTCTCAGCAGCACCGTCTTAGCATCTCTGGCTTCTAGGCTTATGTTGCCTGCCATCCACGAGAGATTGTACATTTTTCTCTTCTTCTTCTCAGAGCCATACTCATTGTCGACTACAGACACCTACCTAGTGACTTCCAAGAATGCCAACCTAAGAATTAAAGTCTTCGATAGCAACACTGGTTCCCCACAAAATCCATGAACCCTTATGATTGTGTGGTGGGACCCAAAATAGAAGTCACACAGGGTTGGATAACTGACCAGGAGGTTCAAAACACTTGGAAATAATCTATTTATGATAGGTTCAGGGCTAAGGCAACAAAAAATGGGGGTAAAAATAATTCTCAAAAATTATACGGGTCGCTAGTTCCTGATAAAACGTGTGTCCATGCAGACACAGGGATGGTCCTTTAGGGGTCAAAATCTGGGTCATATATGTTCAGATTCATATGTTGGGTGAAAAGGTCAAGGTTTTGATACAGTATGAGATGGAACAAATAAGATGAATACCTGAACACCCCTTTTGATCTGAACTGGGTCAGTTGTTCCACTATTAAAAAGGTGATGTGCTCCGAGAAGTCAAGTTGATACTCTTGCGTCTTGTCGACTGTCTTTAACTTGAAAAAATAGCCATTTGTTTCATATACACCGTTATGTCATCCTTCATGACAAAGATGACAACCATCATTGACAGTGCATCTTGGCTGGCTTGTGTGAATTGGCCCCTTGCTGCCGAGAGCTTGGGTATCATAGTATCACTATAATCCATTTGTAACTCAGACCTCAAAAACCTTGTCTGAGTGTTGACGTTCACCCACATTTTTTGCATCTTATCAATAGTGGAGAATGTAGCGGTATTGTCATAATACAGGGCTAGCATGTCCCTGATAGCTTGTGGGGTGACCTGCACCATGAAGGGACCCCGTTGAATGGTGCCAAATGGTGCATGGAGTAAGTCTGCACACAGTTCAATCAAATCAAGGCATGGATGCACAACTGGGACAATGAACTGAGCTAGTTGTGATGTCCATATCCTCATTTCAAACATCTCGTATTGTCCTGCTCTGGCCCTTTGAAGACACCTCTGGTGTGCCCCTTCTCTACGATTCTTGCTACTGGTATTTTGCAAGATTGGGTCCATGATTTCATTTGCGTAATCTTTTACTTTTGATAGGTCACTGGCTTGACCAACTCCCGAGATTTTGGTTCTCGGATAGGTCCTCGACGATTGCACAGGAGCTGCAGCATATGATTTACTAGTAAGCAACCTATCAAGAGATCCAGACATCCTAGCTCCCTATTGTGAAGATGATGCTCTCGCCATCTCTTTTCTATAATACCTGGTATGAACCTTGTGCAAGACAGAAACACTCTTGCTGAAGCAAATTTTACTAGGGGCTAAATAATTGTAAGGAGCAGGATATTTTCGCAGATGCAGGAATGCTTGAGAGCTTGTAAACTTTAAAACTTGCTAAGAGATCTTTATAGACCTATCAAGTCTCAAATAGCATTAAATTCAGATGATCGTTAGCAGATCCTACTCAATCTTCAAGAAACAGTGAGGCGAACATGCTATGCAAGTTGCGACGCAAGGTACCTTAGAGATTTTAAAAGATTTGGGAAGCATTTAATGTGGCAAAATTTGAAGATTTTAAAAACTTTCTAAGCCGCCAACTCTGTGTTTAAAACACTTATTTAAAAATAAAATGGGAAAACAACGGAAACAAAATAATGTGAGAATGGGAAACTACCTATCTACATTAATTAAGCATCTTTATCTCCCTCCGAGATCGAAAACAAAATTTCTAACATTTCTTTCATGACAAGCCAGCGTATGTTGCCATGCAAGTGATTGAAACAGGTATATCTTTGGTGAGATGTTCTCTGTGTAGGCCACACATATTTGCTTGTATTTGAATGAGTCTGAGTCAAACATGCTTTCGACATCCATAAGCTCTTTTTGTTCTTGAAAGCCCGTCAAATACTGGTTCTTCATGCTATTGTGTCTCGTCAAAAAAATTGATGGCTGTTGGTTCTTCACTCTATGTCTTTTGATATCTGTCATCTTTTGGCTTATCTCCTTCTGCCTCATCATCATGCTCCTTGATGACTTCAACCTCTTGGAAGGATAAATTTGAAAGCTGGCATCCCCTCTACATACTTAGCCAGGTCTCAATGTTGTCTCCTCCACATTTGGTCAGTTCATGGCCTCCTTGAAGGATAGTGCAATCTATCCCAATGACTTGATCAAGGAAGTGTCCATGCTCCTCCATATCTTCTTGCAAAGTGAAGAAAAAGTCAGAAATGATCTTTTTCTCATCGGAGATTAAGGTGAAATCTTGTGACTTGTCCTCTTGTTCATCAAAGGGTGTACCTATGGTGATTTCCTCCTTATCTGTCATGAAATCTTCTTGACTAGCCATGAACCGAGTATACTCTTCTTTAAAGTTTTCAGCTAGTTCATGATCTTCTTTCTTCCAACTTGAAATATTGTCATCATGCTGAAAGACCTAAGGATTAGTATAAGAGGTATCTTTTGGTGTAGGCCCCCCTTTAAGTTCTGAAAGCCCTATCTCTCTCTCTCTCTAAGCAATCTCATCTTTGTCTCTAGTTCCTCAACTTGCTTAGCTAGATTTTCTTGACAAAGTCTTTCTTGGAGCTCATAAGAATCATCATAGAGGTGGGGAGTGTACGAAGGTTGAGATAAAAAGCAAGAAGCTTTTTGAGGGGAAGGCGAGGGTTTGGAGTCCGCTTCCTTCGTTACCAACATAGACTCGACATTATTGGGGAAATAACCTTGATAGGTTCGATTTGGCTCATGAGCAGGAGTCGCGCATATCTGATATGAAACTTGTTGCAGTGAATGTGCAGGTTGATAGACTTGGTAAGGCTCTCTCTCATGAATGCTCAGCTTCTCTTCTAGAAATGCAATCAAGCCACACACATCCAACATCTCATAAGTAAGCTTTTGCCAATTTGCTCTTTCAATAGGATCCCACTCACTTTTAATCAGATCTACTGCATCCCTTACTTGATGGATGACATGATTAGGAATTCCTTGGCCACATCCCCTTCTGTTGTCGAGCTCTAACACATATTTTTTATATCCCAGTAATGCTTTTTTGAAGGTGCAAATAAGATTAGGTTGAGCATGGGATGTGACATATTGGGGAGACTAGGCATAAGACTGGTATAACTCATGACAGGGCTGAGGTTGGTCATGTCGGACCTGTACAGGACAAAACTCATAACCATATGCATCCTTGTTGCTTGATGTGATTCCACGAGAAAATTGATCTTGATTAAAAATATATGAAGGAGAATAAGACTCATAGCTATGAGTAACATAATTATACATACCAAATGGTGATTTCTTGATGATACCAGGACTGCTTAATCGGTTGATTTGACGCCGTTGGTGTTGATAAAACAAAAACCTCCAAAGGCTAGTTGGCTGAAGAACACACCAAAATTCTTCAACTCCTTGAAAAATTCGAGTCCCATCGGGCATGCCAAAAACTGTTGATAACAAAAATTGTGCTTGATTCTAATCAATCAACAATGGGAAGTTTCAAGTTGTGGGATATTGTGGCTTGAAACAACCTCCAGATTTTAGAGAAGCTGGTCTCTTCTTTTGTATCAATTGTTGGGGAAAAGGGATAAGAAATTAGACAAAAATGCAAATACAGGAAATGAAACCTAACTATGGCGATGCGCCTGAGTGTAATCCTAATTTTAACTTGAGCACAGTGAGACTATATATAGGATTCAATTACATTTAAGAGCAGCCAAGTGCATGATCAATGTAAAAGATTGAAATAATAGAAACAGAGGCTCCTAACAGAGGCTTCTTTTGCTGAGATACAGAAAATGTCAACAAAGTCATAGTGTTCAATCTTCTTATAAGAATCTTTCAATCACATAAGAGGCGTAGAAACACGTACAGTTATGTAGAAATTCTGACTCAAGAAAACGAGACAAAAGCAAATGACATTCCTAATCACAACTCTGAAAAATCTACAGTATAGACTACTTTTGCAAATGACACAGATAATATCAACCAAGGCATAGAGTTCAATCTTCTTAATTCATTCAGCCACATAAAAGGCACAAAAACATGCACAGTTACATCAACTTTACAACTCAAGAAAATGAGACAAAAGCAAATGATACTACTTGGTCACCAACTCTAAAAAATTTAAACTCTAGAAAGTCTCCTCCTCTACAATAATCCTGACCCCCCTTTATAGCCTCAAATTTTACAGATAAAATAGTGTGGTATTCGGCGCATTCAATGCCTTGGATGCATCCTGGTCTTATCAAGAAGGGCCATGCTGAGGCGGGGCGGCTGCCCTATCTGCGGCATGGCGATTCTTGTCTAGTACCTCCTTCTGTGCCTGAATTTTCTCATTCCATCACCTGCTTAGCCGCTCGACTGTCTATTCTGCCTCCGCTTATAGGGGACAAACAGACGACCCTTTTAATGTTTGCAAGCCCCAAAAATCTACTCGGCGAACTGTTCCATCTACCAGAAATAACTCCCATCGAGTTTCCCTCCATCTCGCTTTGTTGTAACAGATAGACGAAACACTTTGTTCTGTTGAGACGGAAGAGGATACTTAGTCAATTTTCTGAAAATCTCCTTATTGCTTAAGAGGCACCAGAGAACAACACTTGGCACTTTTCCCCTGATTAATCGAAGACACGCAACATTTTCTGCTTTCTCTATATCCTGCTCAGGAACGCTTCGCCTTTGACACCCGTCGCAATCCGCTTCTTTGATACTTAGTAGTTTTAACAAAATAAAACTCACCGCATTCCTTGCCCGAGCAACTTTTAAAAAGGGGATGGATGCACATAGCAGTCTTTGCCATTTGACACTTGGCTCTTCCATAGACCTTTGAAATAACACCTCGGACCCACCACAAGCTTTATTTGGCAATGAAGCTTGAAGATGATCTCTCAGAAGTTGACACGTGGCGGCCTCCGCTGTTCTTGAGAAGATACGTGGCATCTTCCACTTCTACTAGGGGTATGTGGCATCTTCTGCTACTTTTGGGAATGGAGTAGGAAGGGGCTCAGAGAGTGACACTTGGTGGCCTTTGCTGCTCTTCGGCACTTAAACAAAATGAAACGACACCTTGCTGCCTTCCAAAAAGGTACTGGCCCCTTTGGATTGTGGGACACTCCCTTGAACTGCCCAATGAACAAAAATGGTTCAATGGTTCAATGGTTCAATACTGCGCGCCATTTACACTTTAACCGAGGCATTGAACCAAAAAATGTCAAACCAAGGCATTAAACTCAGGCGTTGAACCGACTGTCTCTCGGACGTTGACACTTGGTGACTTCCGATGATCTTTGAAAAAGTAGTCCAGGGCCTTCTGCGACTGTCGCTTGGCGCTTTCTGCTTTTCCCTGCTATTTAGCTTGTTGAAACCCTTTCACCGAAAAATGGATGAAATGCAGGTGTCGATATGAGACGCAGACGCCGACACGTGGTGCATTCTGCTGAGTTGCCATTAGATACGTGGCACGATCCGCGGCTCTCTTGAAAATTATGGAAAGTGTCTCGGACGACGCCAGTTGGCCGGCTCCGTGTTTCAAAAAGCGACACTTGGCGGCTTCCGCTCGATTTCAACACTTGGGCAAAAAATGAAGCAAAAGAAACAAAAAAGGGAAAAAAGAACTCGTGCTCGGACTACACCACTTGGCAGCTTCCGCTGCACTTCGATACTTAGACGAAAGAGAAACGCGCACTCTGTTCCAAAACTCTGCGATCACGACCAAGGTATGCGGGAACCAAAACTGCAGTGCTCGACTGAAAATTTGAAAGCAATGTAGAGTAAAAATTTACTCTACAGAAATATAGATATTTAGAAAATTTAGTGGCGTTAGGGAATTTTAAGTAGTTGTTTGTTGGTTTGATTGTGCACCTGCATAAGCAAATGTTATTTAATTAAAAAATATGAAAATTCGAAGTTGTAATTTCAAAATTTTACGATAATAGGAACCACCTAAACAAATGTTATTTAATAGAAAAATATGAAAATTTTGAATTGTAATTTCAAAATTTTATGATAATATGACACTGAATTATATATAATATGTTATTTTAGCTCTGATTTTAAGTAAACATAGAGATCGTGTAACTTGATGATTTACACTGAATAAAGGTTTTAACCCTAAATAAATATTATACTTACTAGACGTATAGGTGACAACCATTTTATATTAGATTGTGTGAATAAATAAATAAGAATAAGATTATATTGTATATAAATTAATCACCAAAAATAAAATATGGGTACAAGAACAAGGGCATACTCCTTATCCCTATACTGAATTTTGGGGATAACTTAGGTACAAGAATCCCAAAATATGAAAACTACGATGAAAACTAACATTCCAAAAACATGTAGAAGAGTTGAAATATTTTCGAGTATATGTGTGGAAAAGAGTTCCCCATATAGAAAGCTGCTAAACCTCGAGTAAACCCAACTGACAGGAAGGCTAAGTCTTAAGTTTGGCAGATTCAATTCTATTCTTCCCATCAAGTCGCTTAGAAAAGTAGTGTCGTCGCATAAATTCTCCCCGAATGAATGTTCTGTATTGGCAGGGATGCAACTCATCAATAAGCTCACGAGCAGGACCCACTTCTGTATCCTACACTTGGACTATAAAACATGGCAATGGAGATTCGATCTCTGTGCATGTTGGTGACTGCTCGATGCTCGATGCTCTTATATCTTCCATTGCTCATTATCTAAATCAAACACAACAATAAAATTTAGATTTGAGTTTGAGCTGGCTAGGCACGGATCTGGAACGCTAACCCACAAGAAATCTTTAAGGGAAGGAAATTTTACAAAGTTTGGAGAACTGATTTTAAAGCTAGAAATCTATAGAAAGAATCATGTAAGCAAGTAAACATACTTTGTTAATACCTACTGTTATAATCATGCCCATAGCCTATTGTTACCCCTATGTTAAAACTTACTATCTGTTATGGGCAGCCCACAATGCCAGCTAAATCTTTTAAATAAATAAGCACACTTTAATACTCCCTACAGACCAATTTGGACTGAAGAATGTTGAAATTCATCTCATCTTTACCTCAAGCATGTCCCCAATATTGATAACAAGGGCATCCCGGATGGGTCGAACAGGAATCCATTCACCATCCTTACGGATCTGTAGCCCCACTGTTTCATCATCCTGCAGCAATACTGTCAAACCACTGGCATCTGAATGAGGACTTATGCCTAAAACCAGATCTGGGTTTGGGCAGGGTGGGTAGTAATTCATTCGCATTGTCTGTTCAATTTTCCCATACATGTAAATGAAACAGTCTGGTTTTAGCCCAACAATCTCCGACAGAAGGCACAGAACTGTGTTGCCGAGGTTCTGAATTTCAATAGCATATTGATCCACGGTCTCTCTGCAGGAAATCGGATGTGCAATCAGTTCTATCATGAGACCATTGTTTGAGTTTGCCTATTAAATTGTAGAGCAATACATATATATTATGTAAAATAGATCTGGTGTAAATGGCAACTAACTACTCGTCATATTTAAGTTGCAGTAATCTTGTGTACATTTGATTATACTGAGACTCATTCATTATATGCCATTTATTGTACACGATGTTAATGTATTCATGGCCATCTGAAATTTGAATCAACAATTATTCAGGTACCTGAAGTCCATGGGCCTTGTTGGCCACAAATTCATTTTTCTCTTCTCTGGAGGTAGAGTGATCAAGTGTATCATATCTGCCCAGTCCAGTTTTTGGTCATCTGAGGCTATGAAGGCCTGACCATATCCTTCACGCTCTTGCACTTCATACTTGAGCTTTTCTTCCAATGGCAGTTGAATGAATTCTCTCACAATTCCCTTCATTCTCTCCATCAGAGACCGAGGAATTCCATGATTCACAGCCTGTCACAAATACAAACATACCATCTTAGCAAAGTAAGCAAGTTACAAGGAAAGTTAATTTGTAACAAAATCCCTTCATACCAATATGCCACCCTAATGGGTTGCTCGTCAACCACAATTACAACCAAGGAAGGATCCACAACAAGGTTGTCTGAGTGCGTAGGTGAAAGGGTATGCTGCACGCTGTGCATATGAAATTAAGGGAAACACATCTGATATGGTTGGATGCGCGCACCAGACAACCCTGATCCACAAGCAACTCCCATAGACTGAGCCAGGGGAGGTCTGCTTGAAAATCTTACGCTCACAAAGAAGAGGGGCCACTGTGTTGGCTTTCTTAGGGAGAAAGAAACTTCTCACATACCCCTGTTGTAAGATTAATGTAACTTTTATGTTCCTTTAAGTAATATTATAAGTGTTCTTGAAAAAAAAACACCCACGAGACATGACTCTAACTGCCTGCAATATTAATACAAGGCAGAAGGAGGAATTGAACATATCGACTTCCAAAACCACAACCTAAAAATAACCCACAAGGCAGGATACTGAAATGTCCTGCAATATTAGTACAAACTAACACATCAACAGGGAGACTTGAATCCCAAAGCCTCTTTTCAAAATTGGCAAAGCTTTTGTTACCAAAACTACTACTTTCTCCCATGGGTTAGTTTATTACATAATTTATAATGAATTTCGCTGTACCCACCTGGAAAAATCCCCATTGTATTTATATAAAAACAAACAAAATCTAGATATAGAAGATTGATCAGAGATCTTTGAAGTGATAATATCTTTTTTTATTTAATAAATGAAAATAAGATTTTAAAAAATGATGCATTATAAGACGATAATTATTTATTAAAAAATATTCAATCAATTTTTTATTTTTTTTTTAAATTATTTTTATTTAAAAATTTATAATTGAGAGAACATTTTTAAATAGGATAATAATTATCTTTAATAGTAAGTTTTAGTGAAAGCACCAAGGGAACCAGCGATCTCTAGAGATTATCTTCCTTCCAAAGTCACCCACACTTAATAGGAGTGAGAAACAACACACTTTATCTCAAAGACATACCCCTGGTTGACAACATTTATTTCTTTAATGTTTTATCCGTTCATTCTATAAAGAATCTTTTCACAACAAATCATAAAGACTACCAACAACCTATCATTTCACATTTTGACCATGCAAAAGAGTGCTTTGAAAAAACATACACCCACACTCCATTAAAAAACCTAATTTTCCCTTTTCATTTAGAGGAAAAAAACTCAACGAAAAACAAAATCCCACAATCGTTATTGCACAATAAGATACCTATGACACTTAATAATTAACACCAAGCTTGTACACTTATGAGTAACATATCCCCAGTTACATTAATGCTTACATTTGTGTCCTTCCTTGCTTGATCTTTTTAATTTATTATAATCCTTGCCACTTTTATGATCTTCTTACAATTTTACTTTACATCTAAGTCTCTAGAAAATATTAACTGTAATTTAGAGCTAAAAAACATAAATATTCTTATACAATGATCAAATTTATTGTTATCAATCAAGAGTGTGTCCTTGATAGAAAGTGTGTTGTTTCTCACTTCTGTTGGAACATGGAATCTCTCTTAAGTGTGGGTGACTTTGGAAGGGAGAGAATCTCCAGAGAGGGTTGGTTCCTTTGATGCTTTCACTAAAACTTACCATTAAACCTACCATCTACTGATTTTGGCAATGGAAAGGGTGAAAAAAGATACTATTTGCAATGAAACTGAAAGAAAAATTAGAAATGAAGGTGATGCACCAATGATCGAAGTGTTTCGGCTGGATGGCTGTGAACGACGGAATAGTGCAGGGTGACCAGAATGGTGCCCCCAGGCTCGCGCGGCCGCTACTTGGGGAGTCGGCGCAAGAGGCTGCCAAGACCTACGTGGAGGAGAGCTCGAAGCTCAAAAAAGTTAACAGTTGCTTACCTAGAAGCCATGAGCGCCCTGTTCTGGTTATCTCCCCAGACTCAATGAAAGAGGAGGTTGAATATCTGTCTTCTCATGCCCTAATCTGTAAATTTTTGGGCCTTCGTATTTCAGTAGCTGCTTTGGAAAACTGGATCAGGCGGACTTGGCAGATTGACGGGGATTTTGACATTCTCCTCGCAAGAAATAGCTATTTCATGGTAAATTTTTCCTCTGTGGCAGACCAGAACAGGGTTTTTGAAGGAGGCACGTATTTCTATGATCGAATTGGACTTTTCCTGAAACCCTGGCATGCAGGATTTAATTCGGCGGAGGATCTTCCAACTTGCATACGTGTATGGGTCCGGCTACCGAGATTGCCCCTGGAATTTTGGCGCGAGGATATCCTCCGACAATTAGCAGCTATGCTGGGAACACTGCTGGCTATAGCGCACCAAACACTGGACAGGAAGGTAATATCATATGCTTGCATTTGCGTTGAAATTAATCTAAATAATCCACTCTTGAATTCTCTTGAGATTTGTCTGGGAAGCTCCTCATGGATTCAGTCTATAGACTACGAAGCTATTCCATTTCGGTGCCGAATTTGTCATGTTTATGGCCACTTGCATAAGCAGTGCCCGCAGGCAACTAGAGATTCTGCCCCACAGGGAGAAGGGGCCGGGACTCGAATGCCCAATAATACTAGGGGCGCTAGACAGCCGAATTACAGTGGGAAGCTTCAGGATCAGGCAAGTGGCATGAGTAAAGGCAAAAACCCTCTCTTCCCAGTTAATACCCAGCCAAGTGGGAGTGACTCCAGGGGTCCTGACAAGGACGATTTCACTACAGTAAGGCAACGCATGAAAAATCGTGGGCTGAAGAGGACAAATTATGACAGGCAGATCGAGAGTGACTTCAATCGGTTTGAAGTCCTAGACAATATGAACATTGAGGATGGCATTCCAGACCTATTACAGACGGAAGAAGAAATGACCATTGAACAACTTGCCCCAGGAGGTGACTCCCTAACTTTGGTAACTCGGCCGACCCAAGAGGTAGACCGTGGCACGCAAGAGGCTCCCAGTATCGATATGCTGGATACAGGGGATAAGGAGATTCGATGGGCAGACCTTGCTAAGGAAGTGGAAGCTTCCAGAATTGAGAAAGGGTCATCTTCAAGCCTCGGTCTTTTGCATAGACCTCTCAAAAAGACTACTGGGTCCATTCCCTCCCGAGCTGGGCGCAGAAAGGACCAGGAGTGGCTAAAACTTGTAGGGGATCTTTTAGTAGAGGCAAGGCAGGTAAAGCCCCTGGATGAACATTTCTCACCGGTTACCCAATGATAGTTCTCTCCTGGAATGTGAGGGGTTTAAATAGCTCTCCCTAGCAAAAAGCTATGTTTAAACTGGTAAGTGCTAATTCCCCTAATATACTTTGTATTCAGGAGACTAAATTTTCTGTAG
The DNA here is from genome assembly GCA_037957365.1 of Torreya grandis. Taxonomy (NCBI): domain Eukaryota; kingdom Viridiplantae; phylum Streptophyta; class Pinopsida; order Cupressales; family Taxaceae; genus Torreya; species Torreya grandis. The sequence goes on along the minus strand of JARHVA010000512.1, from coordinate 4,014,150 downwards.
ATTCTTGGTGTTCTTGTATGCAAAAATTTTGGTTTTGCAGCCATAGCCAATGTGTTGGGGCATTTGGTTCTTCTGGTGGGCTGGCCATCTGTTGGAATCCAGAAACCATTACTCCTCTATGCTGGATGACCAGCACTTCAGCGCTCACAATGACGGCTGTCTCAAAGGAAACAGGAGAAACTATTCTTATTACTAATGTCTACGCCCTTGTGGATCTATCTGGACAATGAAAAGTATGGGACCACATACAGTATGTTAGGAGCTGCCATCCGTATTTTCCCTAGATTTTGGCGGGGGATTTTAATGCGGTCCTCAGCATGGAAGAAAAGAGGGGGAGCTGGCCCGCTTGGGGCCTTCATCAGAGATTCTCCGACACAATATTGACATCCTACGCCTCTCAGACATTAGGCCTCTCAATGGCATCTTCTCTTGGAGTAATAGGAGGAGTGGTGAGGCCAATATCGCAGAGCGCCTGGATAGATTTTTGGTGTCTTGCTACTGGCAATCTAGTGCCACTTCCCTTGCTTTGAAAATTCTTGACTGGGGGGGGATCGGATCATTGGCCGATCAAGCTTTCCACTAATCACATTCCTGCATCGAGGAAGCCCCCATTTAAGTTTCAGCTCATGTGGCTCAGAGAGCCTTCCTTCATGATCTTATGGCAAATTGGTGGAGCCAAGGAGGACCCAGTCATGGCACTGCTATGTTCATGTTCACCAAGAAACTCCAGTATGTCAAAGGGAGGCTGAAGTTTTGGAATTTGGACAGCTTTGGGAATCTCCATTCGAAGAGGAAAAAAGCCCAAGATTAGCTGGATGGGATAACCAAGCAGATTAGAGACGCGGCTTCACTGAGGAGCTCCAGTTGGCTGAGTCCCAAGCGGTGAAGGAGCTTACTGAGTGGGATCTCAGAGAAGAAATCTTCTGGAAGCAGAAGGCACGCATAGACTGGCTCCAGGAAGGTGACAGGAATACTGCCTTCTTCCATAAATCTGTTCAAGCTAGGCGGAATAGAAGCTACATTTCCCACTTGGTCTCCCCAGATGGAGCTCGACTGAGTTCCCCTCAGGATATTTCTAGAGCAGCGGTTCATTATTTTTCTAATCTCTTCTTGGAAGGGCTGCACCCTCCTGAGATAGCTGAGAATACAGTGCTGTCTTGCATCCCTTCTGTGGTTAATTCGGGGCTGAACGAGTATCTTATGCGGCCTATAGATATGACAGAAGTGGACGCTGTGGTTTTCAGCATGAAAAGAGGTAAAGCACTGGGGCCCGATGGATTTCCAGTGGAGTTTTACCAGGACTTATGGGATGTCATCAAGCAGGACCTCCTTGAAGTGATACAGGAATCCTATTTCAACAAAGAAATGCTGAAGGCATTGAATGCCACCTTCCTGGTCTTAATCCTGAAGAAAGAGCAGGCGGATCAACTGGACCAATTTAGGCCTATTGCACTTTGCAATGTGGTCTACAAGGTCATCACTAAGCTCATTGCGGAAAGGCTCAAAAGATGCCTCCCTTTAATTATTTTAGAGGAACAGGGAGGCTTTGTTGCAGGTAAGTAGATTCTTGATGAGGTAGTTATTACTTCAGAAGCTATCCATTCTATGAGCACATCCCAAGAGCGGGCCATGTTCATCAAGCTGGATTTATCAAAGGCCTATGACAGGGCTAGCTGGAGATTCTTAGAAAAAATCATGTTGGCTTTTGGTTTTAGCCCGGCATGGATACAATGGGTGCTTAGCTGTGTCACCATGGCTTCCTACTCGATCCTCATCAATGGGCAGCCCACTAAGCTTTTTGGGGTTGCAAGAGGACTTCGGCAAGGAGACCCGCTATCCCCCTATTTATTTATCATTCTGGCTGAAGGATTGGGTCGGCTTATGAAATTCCAGGTTTCTCAAAATACTGTGCAGGGTTGGCAGTGGGGTAATGGCTTAATCACGTCCCATCTCCAGTTTGTTGACGATACCATCTTGACAGGGAAAGCGCATATTCGGGAGGCGAAAGCTTTCAGAGCTACCCTTGACATGTATCTGGATGATACTGGACAAAAAATCAATGATCACAAATCCTCCATTTATTTCTTTAACACACCTGGTCCTATACAGAGGAGAATTGTGGCCATCCTGAGATTTCAAATTTAGGTGCTCCCGATTATCTATTTAGGCATCCCCATTGTGGTTGGTAGGTAGCCTCGACTATTTTGGCAGAATGTTCTGTATAGATTGAGGCAGAAAGTAAGCCATTGGACTCACAGATGGCTCTCCACTGCTGGTAGAGTCACACTGCTGCAATCGGTGATACAAGCTCTTCCTGTTTATCGTTGCTTAGTTCAGGCTGCTCCAGTTTACTTTCTTAAAGAATTCGATGGCCTCTCCCACCAGTTCCTTTGGAGTGGGAACCTGCGGAGCACAAAGTGGAGCTTGATCAAGTGGGATACTGTTTGTTGGCCAAAGAATGACGGAGGACTTGGGCTGCGCTCTGCTGTCCTAGCGAGCCAAGCTTTGGCTGCCAAACTCTATTGGAGATGGTGTGCAAATCCGCCCCAAATGTGGGCTCGCATTCTGGCTGGTAAGTACTTTCTTGGGGTGGACCCCTCTGACATTATTCAGATGCCTCTTGAGCAGGGTGGCTCCATGATATGGCACACCCTCCAAGTCGGAGCTCAACTGATTAAACGCAGCCTGTTCTGGATATGCAAGACCGGAGATCAGGTTCTCTTCTGGGAAGATTCATGGGATGGCTCGCCCCCACTTTTATCTTCCCACCCGCATTTGCAGTCTTTATATGATGTCTTCTAAGCTGCTGGATGGACTAATGTGGCCCACTACAAGGAGGAGTATGACATGGGCTTGACCACTGGTTTTAGATGGAAAAACTTGTCAGAATGGCCGCCAGGTGGGGCAATGGAAAACTGCCTTGAGCTAGCTCAGATTCTTAATTCAAGACATTGCAACTCTCTCCCCGGATAGGATGTGCTTGCTTGGGGAGGGGGACCAACTGGAAGCTATTCGGTCTCAACGGGATATCAGGCCTTGCTCAAGCAAGCTTATGGAGAAGCGCATTTCATCTGGGGGAAGTATATATGGAATTCCATTTCTTGGCCCAAATGCAGATTCTTCTTGTGGATGCTTACATACAATAGGTGTCTCACGTGGGATAACTTATGCAAGCGCGGCTTTCAGGGGCCTTCCAAATGTGTGCTCTGCTATAGGGAGATTGAAATAGGGGCGCATCTCTTCTTTCTCTGCTCTTATGCCAAAAGGATTTGGCACAGATGGTGGGAAGCGTGGAGAAGACCCTGCTGGCACACCTCCTCTTTAGCTGATTTCTAGAATGGTCTGAGCGCCCCTAAGTCCAAAGCACCAATTCTTCAAGCTGCCTGGCTTGCTGGACCTGCCTTTATATTATGGAATGTTTGGCTTGAATGTAATAGGAGGATTTTTCGATCAGAACAGAGACATAGCAAAGTCATTTGGGAGACAGTCTGCGTGTCCTTGCTGGAATCGTTGGTGGCGCAGCAGTTAAGAGCGGATGTCTTGGGGGATGAGGAGCACGGGATCCTATACAACATCGCTGGCAACCTGATGGATGTTCTTACTACCGCTCCCTCCTCACGGCCTAGGAACAGAGGTCGACAGTCTCACAAACCGGTTTGTAGAAGAGGCCGCTGGACTCCCCCTCCTCCTGGAACGCTGAAGGTTAACACCGACGACTCTTCAAGAGGCAATCTAGGGGAAGCTGGAATTGGGGGCATAGGCCAGGATAGCTCAGGAAACATACAGTTCATTTTCTCTGTTTATAAGGGAAGACAGTCCAATAATTACATGGAGGCCTTCGCTATTCTTCAGGAAATGCAACATTGCTGCCAACAGGGATGGTAAAATATAATTTGTGAATCTGACTCCCAGATTGTCATTGATCTAATTAGCAACCGCAATTTTGATAGAGCTGAGTGGTGTCTGGCTGTGGTTGTCCAACAGGTTATTCAATTAAGTTCGGTGATGAATTCCGTGTGGTTCATACATATTCCTCGTGAATGGAACGAGATGGCTGACTATTTGGCCAAATGGGCTTCTGAGTAAGGGCCCCAATGGGAAATTTTAGATTATAGCTTGCTGCCTCCGAACTTCTCCCAGAAGCTGAGTTTTCTAATCGAGAAGGACAAGGCTATGTAATGTTTCTGGCTTTCCCTGTCTTGGAATAAATTTTTACCCCGTTTAGTTAAAAAAAAAGGTGATGCACCAATGTTTTATGACCACTTCTGCTTGCAAAGAACACCCTTATGAAAGGGATAAATTTGCACACATTCTCTACACTTATGAATGACTTCTACAAAAGTGTTTTAGAAGGACTTAACAAACTCAGCTTATGCAAGGAAAGATTGTAAAGGAATTGAACTCACATCCAATGTTTGTAGCTATAAGGGGATAGAGGGTATCTATAATTGTGCTCAATTTCTCATTATCATCTCCAGATTCTCCCTGATGAGGAGCTTTACTGAAAAAAGGCTACAAGGAATTGTGAAAGAATTCATGGTTGTGGAGTTGAGTATTTTTGAGTGATTTAGGTATTCAAACACCTTGTTCTAGGTTTAATATATTATTTCAAGATCATCCATGAAATATATTTGTAGCCATGAAGATAAACTCCACCTTTTCCTTGTGTGCCCTATGGGAAATGAGCTTTTCAAGGAGCCTAAACACTAAAACATTGTATAAATGCTTCATATAAACTTTGCCAAGACTAATATACATTTTCCATGCCAAATATGAATAGAAAAAGTCAGAGTTGATTGGAGGAAGTTTTCAAAGGTATAAAGGTCTTAAAGACTCCAAAAATGCCTTCTCTCCTTCCAACGCCTAGGCTTGTTGAAGGAGTCAAACTTGCACTTAAAGGCTTCTAACAACCCATGGATCATGGAAGGACCTCATCAATATCCTAGAAGAATGTTTTAATGAAGAGTAAAGGAGAAATTAAAGTCCTATTTTCAAGAAAAAAATCAATTCTTCAATAAAGACATGGGACCTAATATCTAGGGGCTCTAGAAAGGATCTAGGCACTCTCCAAGTGGTCAAGGTTTGACCAATTATTATGAACATGTTCCAAAGTCCCCAAAACTTTTTAAAATCTCTCTTCCATGCCACCCTAAGGAAGATTAATGTTTGAAATGTTTGAAGAAGTGCTACATAGCACTTTATGAGGAAGAAGACCAAGATTGAAGACCCCTATTTTGGGGCTGCTTTGTCTCCAAGAATTTATTTTTTCTATATGAACTCATTTTTCAGAATTTGTTGTTTCTATTTTGGGGCTACTTTATCACTCTTTGATTTTGGTTGTGCTAGAAGGCTGGCAAAATTTGTACTCACCTTTTGAGAGAAATAAGAAGGTTTTGTTCCTCCATTTTCAAGTTTTTTGAGTGAAGTATATGTGTTTGGCATTCATATAACCTAGTGAAGCATTTGTTTTCCTATGTTATTGTCTGGTTATTGTATTTTCATAAAAGATATTTGATGTTCTAAAGGTCATATTAAGTGTCTACATCAGCTTTAGTTCAAGTATTGGATGCGACTTTAGTTCCTTTACATTCCTTCCTTGCATAAATTGAGTTTGTCAAGTCCTTTTTTTGAAACACTTTTGTAGAAGTCATTCCTGAGTGTAGAGATTGTGTGAAAGCTTCTCCCTTTCATAAGAGTGTTCATTGAAAGCATAATTGGTGCATCACCTTCATTTCCAGTTTTCCTTTCAATTCCATTGCAAACAGTGTCTTTTCCATTGCCAGAATCAGTAAATAGTAGGTTTAATAATAAGTTTTAGTGAAAGCACCAAGGGAACTAGCCATCTCTAGAGATTATCTTCCTTCCAAAGTCACCCACACTTAATAGGAGTGAGAAACAACACACTTTATCTCAAAGACATACTCCTGGTTGACAACATTTATTTCTTTAATGTTTTATCCGTTCATTCTATAAAGAATCTTTTCACAACAAATCATAAAGACTACCAACAACCTATCATTTCACATTTTGACCATGCAAAAGAGTGCTTTGAAAAAACATGCACCCACACTCCATTAAAAAACCTAATTTTCCCTTTTCATTTAGAGGAAAAAAACTCAACGAAAAACAAAATCCCACATTTTTTATTGCACAATAAGATACCTATGACACTTAATAATTTACACCAAGCTTGTACACTTATGAGTAACATATCCCTAGTTACATTAATGCTTACATTTGTGTCCTTGCTTGATCAACTCCAAATATAAAATCAATATATATTTTGAAGGAAATGTATTGTAATAGCATTTTGATTTCATTACCCTGTAAAAAGGTAGGTATTGTTTCTACATTGTAGCCCTTATAAGGAATTAGTTTGTTATTTATTATATTTGAATAGTTAATTAGATTATTAAAATTTTGAAAAGGAACCTCGTTCTGCTAGGGTTTTCTTTATGTCAACATTATTTTTTTGTTCTCTTATCTTCCCTATTTTCTATATTATGTTTGTGGGAATATCCAAAATAAGTTGCATATTTATTATGCTCAAAGGGAGGGAATTTACTATATAATGGCATTCACTCTCTCTCTGTAGGTAGCAGGAAGGATGGTGCCCAAGAGAGATAAGAAATTTATGCCAAAATCCTACAACGAAATGTACCTTCCAAATCTCCCTCTCAGCTTGAGGTTTATATAATGTCTTATGTTATTGATGACATCTATAAATGGTATGAAAATTATTATCTTATTACTTATTTTGTCAGTTGTATCCTCTCAAAAGAGTCCTTTAATGCCTAGTTTTGACACCAGTGGGAGTCTTTGGGTGTTCATGTCACTAGTATTCAAAACCTTACCAAAGTTGTTTTTATTTTCTCTATTAGGGAGTCATCCAAAATCCAAGTTCTTTTGACTAAATTGAGTTGTTGGTTCTTGTGAAATGCACTTTTGATTTTTTCCATATGGACTCATGATTTTAAGGTCACTGATTAGGCTTCCCTTCAGGTGTCAGTCTGGATAGAACTCCTTAGCCTCCTAATGCCTCTATAGTCCTTTCTCGATGAGATTATCCAACCTATAGGGTGGGTTTTATGCCATGAATCAACTAAGTTTTACTTTCCATGCCCTAATAGGTGGGTTTGCGTAGAAGTCAACTTATCTAAGGATTTGAAAGAATCCATTGATATTCAAGTCGACATTGAGCATTGGGCATAAAAAATTGTATATTTTAATCTCCCCAACACTTTTTATCTATTTTTAGTCCCCTGACCACTAGATCAAAGATTGCCCCCTCATGGGATAGTTGAAGCCCACATTTAAGTAACTACAATCTAAGAAGCCTATGGTGGTGGAAAATAATAATGGTTGGATGACAGTATCTAATAAAAAATCATCATTCACTAATAAATCTACCCATATAATCACTAATCCCCCTGTTACTAAACCCTCCTTTATGGTGTGCATTGTCCATCCCCTACCTAAGACTATTAACATGTTAATAGCCCCATAGAGCCATGTTTTGCAAATTTTATAGCCTCAAGAGAGCTCTTTTCCCATTGGGATATCCTTTACAAGTGGCTCATTCTCTAAGCAATCGCACAACCCACCTTGTGGTGGTGGTGACTTTCCCTGAGAAGATAATGGGGCTAAGCATCACTTCATTTTGCTTGGGGACTTTATTTTATCAAACCAATGCAATAACTTTGTAGCTCTAAAAGACATTGAAGATGGACATGGAGAGCTACACAAGGATGATTTTTCCCAATGAATGTATTATCTCGAAATATTCAAGGTCTCTTAGTGTCCTCTCAAAAATTATGTGTGCAAATATATGTCAAGACTTGGGATCTTTAGATTTTATTTATATGTAAGAAGTTTAAATTTCAGGGTTTTTTCTACAAATTACCCTAAAATGTATTTGGTCTAATGCTTCTCAATTCTCCACCTCACTTGTTGATAAAAATAACAACACTAGTAACATGGTTTCCCAAAAAAATCTTCCTCAATTGTTTCCATGAGGGGTGATCCATCACACTAGGCTATTTGTATTCTCTTTGATATTAATGGGCACTCATTAGGGTTTTTTAACATATATGCCCCTGATGATGGTCCTAACAGAGCATCTCTATGGAGGTATTTAGTTGACCACCTACCCCTCACCATGTGGCTTGTGCGTAGAGATTTTAATATGGTGGAGAGTCCCAAGGACAATATTAATAGCCTACCAATGAGATGGTGTATGGGAGAACATGAAGCTTGATATTATTTCAAAAATTGGGCCTAGTCAAACCTCTCTTCCAGTGGTGTATAATAACTTCCACTCCTTGGTTTACTTGGTATGATTGTCATGTTGGCACTGATAAGGTTCTCAAAATATTATATTATTATATGCTTTCAGAATAAAATGCCTTCACTTTTACTATTATCGATGGAAAACATGTCTTTATGCATCCCAAATATGTTCTCTTAGATCATAATCCCATCACTTGCAGAGTGGAGTGGAGCAAGAACCACTTTAAATTATTGTGTACTCAATTCCTCCTAAACACCTCCCTCCTATATCATGAGGGAACCATCTGTCTCATTGCCCAGGTTTGGAATCTCATGCCTCGATAACCTTTTGATTCAAGTTGGATAGAATGGTGGAGTGAATCCATCCTTTGCATGACCACCTCTTTCCATCACTATGGTAAAAATATACTCATGTTTGAAAGTGGGGTGAAGATGACATGTTCAAATAATTATAGAGGATCTCCTCTCTTCTTGAGAAATTGATGATAAGGCTTCCAAAGAATTTTTAAATTCCTTTAGAGCTAAACAAAATTAAGATCAGATTAAGACCATCAAGTTAGTCTCGCTGAAACTCACTACTATGTCTGACATCTCATATACTTTTCTGGACCAATATAAATTAGTGTTTCAATCCGAAGAGGAAATATACAAGCAGGCTCAGGCTTTGTATGAATGCCTTAATGTGATTTCCCATAAACTCAAGCTTGTTGACCAAAGGCTATGCAGTTCACCTTTGTCTCTTAATAAACTTTCTTAGGCCTTACACTGCATGAGAAATGACAAAGCCTTGGGCACTTACAGATTTTCTTGTGAATTTTATAAAGATACCTAGGAGTTTTTTGGCCCTAACTTACTCCAAGTATACAAAGTGTAGTTACTAAAATTTGATTTATATAGTACCTCAGTCTTGTAAACTTGGAAAATATCTATCATGCTTGTAGTTTTTTGTTACATCCTGATTCCTCGCTAGATAAACTTGCTAGATTATCCATGGATATTTATAGCTGACAAATTCAGATTTGGATATTTTTAATTAAGCTTGAGATATATGCTATTATGGGATATTAGAATATTTCTTAGGTATATGTTGGTACATGATTGTTTTACTATGAGTTAGTTCTATAGTGTACACATTTACATTTTGAGCATATAGATGCATTATTTCAGCTATATTTTATGATGAATGTATATCATGATTATTATGGTCTAACTACCTATTTTATTATGAGATTGATATAGAGTGTGATGGAGGGAGAGCATCATCGGAGAGAGTGACGTAGATCAAGATGTTAGAGAATGACAAAGAAATCGATTGGTACCCTACACACACCACAATAGTCAACACATGTTAAAATGCATAATTGAATGGTTAACAAAGTATGTTTAATGTCATTTGCATTAAATAGTCATTTATACTTGGTTTACCAACATAGGTTGAATAACATAATGAGTTCTTTTGCATGATTGGTACATTTTGTCATTAATTCTAGTAGGAAAATTATTGACAAAAGTAAATTTAAAATATGGATTATACATAATTTATGAAATTACTATTTGAATTACTATAATATTTATGGATGGTAATGGATTTAATAAAATCATATAATTTTGACATTCAAGTGTTAAAATATACAAAAATAATAGAAATTTCTTTGGAAAATGAAAAAATGAGAAAAGAAAAAAAAAAAAAAAAAAAAGGAAATTTAAAGACTACAATTAGAATATTAAAAAGAATTAAATTTAATAGAAAGAAAAGGGAAAAACAAAAATTTTTAAAACAAAAGGGAAAAGTATGTTTAAAAAAAAGTGCTACACTTATTTATTACAAGGGAGCATCATGAAAGAAAGGAAGGAAAGGATAAGAAGAATGACACAATAGGCAAAGGAAAGAGGATAGAGAAGGGGAGCAACACAAAAGGAAAAGAGTTTTGAGAAGAAAGAAATTGAGAGGTTTTGACAAAGTTTTCTATCAAGATCATGTAGGTATTGCTTTAAATTTTTCTATGATATCATGGAAATATCTAAATTTATGTATATGGTAATGTGTGACGACTTATTTTGAATATCAAAAATAAACCAAACCTTCTAAACTCAGCCATATGGTAGAACCACCTACATAAAATTGACTATGTATAGTTTAGTAAACTGTAGAAAATACATACTTAAATAGATATGATTTGTATAAGGAAGTTGTATAGTGTAAAGGGGGTGATTCACATAATATCATAAATAAAATATATTATATATATAAGCTAAGTATGGTGATTTCTATACCTATTTTCCTGCATGGCAATTTATGTACCTAATTTTTTGTATGGTAATTTGTTTTAATTGTCCCAATTAACCTGCGTGGCATCTAGTTGTATGTGTGGTGTCTAGGTATATAAGTGTTTTCAAATAGAGTAAATTTTGTATAACGAAATCCAAAGATATATTGATTATCTATGACAAAATATATCGATTGTTGAAATAACAGTTTAACAACTGATAATTGATAAATAGCTCTAATACAGAGACTTGTGTTATAAGTATATAGTTATGATATAAAAAATAATGCTTTAAGCCATACAAATAATGTATTTTAAGTTGTGACATTAAACTCATAAATTGATCAAGGCATAATTTAGTTTTACCATGGTTTATTATCGTAAACTATTTTAATTTTTTTTTATATACTCATAATTTTATCATAATACATGACAATAAATGATGGAGATTTTGAAGTTTACTATTATGAAATTATCTGGATTTCACAAATTTAAAAAAAAAAACTCAAATTGACTTTAGAATGAACAATGGACAACTAACTGCAAGCTTGAGCATTTACAGCTATGTAAATGAAGATAGAAAAATATATTCTATACCTTGGTTATATTTTATCTAAAACCAGTATATATATCTTTGCTAAATCACTATTCCTTGTGTTATATAAAACTTTACTTTATCAACGAGCATTGTAATTAGCATTACTGTTAAGAGTATACTATTAAAATTGATATTAAGGAACTAAGTGGAAATATTGATGATGTACTCATCTGTTTATATATATATATATATATATATATATATATATATATATATATATATATATATGTATGTATGTATGTATATGTGTGTGTGTGTGTGTGTGTGTGTGTGTGTGTGTGTGTGTGTGTGTGTGTGTGTGTGTGTGTGTGTGTATATATTCTTCCATTTATATTGATACTATAAATATTGATACTTTGGAAGAATGTGAAATAGTATATATATAATATGATGAACTTATGGTGTGCCTATATAAAGGGACTATTGACATGAATATATATCTATATGGTCAAAGTTATGATGTAAATGATCTTGTAGTAGAAGCATGCTTAACTGAGTAAAGTCAAGAATAATCAGGATGACATATATTGGTGTATGCTAAATATAGGAATCTTATCACCACCTATAGTATAAATAAGATATCCTTTATTTGATTAAAGTCTAGGTATAAAGGATATAATGTTAACATATTAATAGTTTATACTGATTAATCAGAAGTCATACCAAGTCCGTATATATGTATAGTTATGGAATTGCTGATACCGTGTGTGGTTGCACTCCAACCCGATTGTGTATATAGGTTGAGGTCATTTGGTACAAGGTATATAGATGTTAAATACCATGTTGTTTGTGCCCTTTCAGCTTTAAATGTTGAATACCAAACTCTCAACTCATAAGTATACTTGTATTACTTAAAGTGGATCTAATGGTTAATAAATTGGTTTATGCTTTGATTGTTCCATGAGTGGTTATTGTATTACCTGCATACAAACACTAATGTAGAGGATCTTGCTCATATGTTTTGACAAGGATTGTTAATAGGAATCATATTCATTCAACATATAACTGAGATTATGAGACTATTGACACTTTTAAACCATAGTTGTAGGTATATTATAGAACATATTTATATTTACAGGCAACATTGCTATTTAAAGAAGCTATGAGTATTTTATAATTAGTCACAAGAATTGAGAGTTGAGAAACTGTGTCAATAAAGTTCTAGACTCCTAACCTAGCATTTAAAGATAAATGCATATGCATGGCTCAACATAGATCTTCTTTATTTTAGAATAAGCTATGCCATTCAAGATCCTAAATTAGAGTTAAAAATGACTATAGGTATTTCTTACTTAAAAAAGTATAAATGAGCAGTGGTTTAGTATTTGCATAGCATTGAATTACTTGCATGTGGTGCATAGTATGATGTATAAGTGCTCATACATAGGGGTTGTATCTATATTTTAATAAATGGTTGAGTAAATCATTAAGTTTCTTAAGGATTAGACACTATAACTTTCTAGAGAAGTCTCTTAGAAATGAAATGAGATGTGGAATGAAATATCATAACAAGTTTATGAATTATCTAACTCATTGTAAATAGTCAAACTAATTGTTAGTTTTATGTGTATTTAGTATTGAATACTTGTGTGCAAAACATATTATGAGAGTGTTAACATATATAAATTCTTGGTTATATTTAACATATAATGGTGCATCATGATGCATGGTTATAAGTGATGTTTCTTGAATGCTAGTATGTAGTTTAAAGTTAGGGTATATCTGGGTGGTATAACCCTACACTTGTTTCATTATTGTTATGTATGTGATAGTTTGATTCTTGAAATTGTAAGTTGGTAGTTTTGAACTATGATAGTATGGTATATAATAGAATACTACATTATATATGTATGTTATATCTAGATGGTACATACTACAATTATTATGCTTAGACTCACACCCACATTTGACTGATTTAATATAAGATTGCTAATGATTACTATGATTAGCATGTTTTGTGATAGTTGGTAGGACTATGTGTATGTGTGCATACAACTTTTGAGAGTTTAATGAATGTTATGCTAGTATATTATTGTGTTCTATGGAACTAACTTGCTTTGTTATATATCTTTATTTGAATAGAAGCTTATGTTTCCATGTATCTAAGATTACATTATATGACTAATTGTGGAAAACTAATTGTTATGTTTTAGAATACTAGACTATGATAATATGGGTCATCATAAGGGGTAGTATGTCTGAAAATAAATTGTGATAGTTGAAATCTACAATTAAATATGTATTTTACTTGGGTGGTATAAACTATAGTCATTATTTATAGTATGGGATAGAAAATAATGTAAGATTCATTCATACGTTTGATGAAATAAATGTATGCTTTTGTTACTCCTATGTTTAACATATTATATGATGTGTTGTTAGTAGGATGTAAATGAATATTTTGGTTGAATTGTGTTTGACCAATTTGCATTGTTGATATAGAGTAAGGAGTGAGATGAACTTCATTGGCGTACTAGTATCACAATGATAGATGAAGGCAATCTGATCAAGTGGTGTGTATGAATTTGATTAATTTATAGATCATTATTTTTTATTATTTATAAAACTTTATGCCAAAATATGTTTAGTGAGATATTATTATTTTATAAGTATGATTTACATGTTTGTGTGATATCTTGTAATAAAATAGTTTTCTATGATACACTGCATGTTTAGTTTAGAAATCATACAACACATGGGTACTTGTTTGTCTCTCTAGATTCATATGCCATCACTATCTACTCATGCATGAAGGGAGGGTTAATTATTGATGGGATTAGTACGTGAGATCGTTGGTTCATGGTTGGTGTGAAAAAGTGCTTGGATGATGCTCTCCCTCCCCACATCAATACTACTTATCGAGATGACACTTGAGATTGTTACATATACTTGAGTTTAAACAATATGCTCTAGGAGAGCCATGTATCTATATATACATTATATTATATTATAATTATCATTAAATATTATCATGAAGAGTTTTAATTACTTATTACTATAATTTGATAGCGGTGGCTATAGACTTGTTACAGTTGTAGCTGAATTAATGTGATTACTTTATATATTCAGATTATGATGTGTACTCTCATGATATTAGAGATTAGTGATATGTGATGTATTAAGCTTATTTTTATTATCACACCTTGAGTATTTATTATTGTATTTGTATTTTTTTGTGGTGTAATCTCTTTTTGGTATAGGTGTTTAATTAAAAAAATCACATATTTCTATGTCTAACTCAATAGGGTTGTTACATGTGGTATTAGAGCTATAGCTCGAACTCTAGGACCTAATGAGTCCATTGGCATTTTCATGTCTATCTATTCACTAGTGTGAATCTAGTGACATGAAGCATTGCATTGTGCCTCAGTGTGGAACCATGTTACACCATGATTGAAGTTTTGAGACTTGATAGATCCTCTTGTACGGCTTGGTGGCTATTATTAGTATGAGATATTCATGTAATGTGTGTGGAAAACATTGAGCGTATACCCTTAGGAGAAATTGTACCATTTTAAGTTGTATATGGGATTGATTTATTGAGTATCCCAATGGTGATGGTTGTAGATGAGGTTTTGGGTAGGTGAGTATATAGCATAAGTTCATGAGTTATGAACAAAAGATTTATACCATAATTTGATCACTTAGATCGAACACCTCGAGTATGATTACATATTTCTTAGTTTTTGAGTTACTTTTACCATTAGTGTTTTATGTTATAAGTGTTTTATAAGCATGGGATGCTTCTCACTTAATTATGTGTGTTTTATTTTTATGTCTTATATTCACTAATCCTAGGAGTGGGAAATTATATAAGACCATTTTTAGTTAGTACCACCTAGTGTGGTGGGAATTTTCATGTAATAAGAGTGTTGCTATCTTGGTTAATAATTCCTTTGTGTTAGGAGTTTATTTAAGGATTGACACCCTTAAGTAATGTGGTTTAGGAAGGAGTGTCATCTCTCTTAGTTTAAGGGTGAGTTGTTATTATCTCATTTTCCTTGACATCATTATAAGCTATCGAGAGGATTCATATTTCCTTGATGTTGAAACTTGTTTCTGAAATGTTGTTTTGACCATATTCCTTAAAGTTATTGGGATAAATGTCTTCTACTTATTGATGAGAGAGAATTTGTTAGATTAGATGGATTGATACATCTTTGTGGTTAGTATATTTTTTATCCTAGTTGTGAAAATAGATTAGAAACTATACTTAAAATTTTGTTAAGTAGGTAGTGTTTTGGCAATATTGAATTGCGATATTTTCTTTTTACCTTGTGAGGGTATGTAGGAGTTTTTTTATGACAGTTCTCTATTTTTCACTGGTGAATCTTAAAGGTCACTACTTTATCTAATTTGTGATTTTAGACCATGTTATTTTAAAGAGTTATTTTTATACCTTTCATTAGAAGTGAGTAAAGTATACAATGTGTGGAACATCTTGTCAATCTAAGGGTTGAGATAAATTTTTAATTTGTAGCATTCTAGCCAAGTAAGTAGGGAGATATGTCTCTCTAGGGTTGTAGGGACGGTGTGATCTTTGGCCCTTGAATGTATGCTGATTTTAACATTATTTCCTCTTAACTATGAATATAACAAAATAAGTTAAGCTATGAAATATGATACTAGTTATGGCTAGAGGCAACTAAATAAATTTTTGGAATGATTGTATGTTTTTTTAAAAATGTATTTTGTTATATCTGGAATCATTTAGCATATATTATTGCTTTCTATGATCTATTAGTATAGATTTGTGTTTTATTAAAACATGTGCACATTGTGACGATCGTTAGGTCGTAGATACTTTAAAGAAGAGTGGTGAATTAGGAACGTGAGTTCTAACTGAAAGGATGGTATCCTACTTAGCCTTACATTGTCTCAATTTTTATTGAGTGGAATCTGACAGACGAACTTATCAAATTCAAGATTTGATAGATAAAATTATCGAATTTAGGCATATGGCCATACACATGTATATTATAGACAGGTATTTCATGATTTTGTATACATTAAAAATATAATATTTCTAGTTCTTATTCATCATCGTACTTGTCAAGAGCTTGGTAGAGTAGTGATAATATTGACATGTTATACTTATCTGAATCTATGTGGATTAATGATAGTATTAAAATATACACATTATTCTTACTAGCTCCCCTAAACATTTTTATTTGGAATGAAAAATACACTCTCTAAGTTAGAGAGATGTGCATAGGGGATGGAAGGTTTTTTGGGACTCTTCTTGGTCATTTATCTTGACTAGTATTATGATCTTTTGTGTTCATGAAAAAGCAATGAAACTTTCATTGAGATATGTGGGACCCTTCAAGGTAACAAAAGTGGGCCAATCCTATAGTATATAGGCTTGTCTTGATGAATCTATATCTTGAAGTGGTCATGACAGAATCAATCAGAGTAAGTAATAATCATAAATCATGTTTGTATAATTAGAAGATGTCATAGAGTAGGGTCTTATGGGATTACTACTCTAAGAATAATGCAATTTGAGGGAACTTTGGTGAGTTCTATAGGTAATTTCTCATTTGCTTACTTAATTTGATATTATATATCATGTTAATACCCTGCTAAATAATGTTTTTAATTTATAATTTATGTTTGAATAAGAGTCATCAAGTATGATGACTAGCTTTACGGGGGGAAGATGTTACATCCTGATTCCTCGCTAAACCAATTTGTTAGATTATATATGGATATTTATAACTGATAAATTTAAATTTGGCTATTTTTAATTAATTGTGAGATATATTCTATTATGGGATAGTAGAATATTACTTAGGTACATAATTATTTTACTATGAGTAGTTCTATAATGTATGTGTTTACATTTTGAGCATATTGATGCGTTGTTTCAGCTATATTTTAGGATGAATATATATCATAATTGTTATCATCTAACTACTTGTTTGTTATGAGGAGGATGTAGTAGAACCCATCTCTCAAAGTGTGATGGAAGGAGAGCATCATCTAAGAGGATAACATAGATTGAAATGTCAGAGGATGACAGAGAAATCGACCAATACCGTTCGCATACCATAATAGTCAGCACATGTTTGAATGTATAATTAAATGATTAGAAAGGTGTGTTTAGTGCCATTTACATTAGATAGTCATTTACACTTGGTTTGTTAGCATAGGTTGAATAACATAATGAATTCGTTTGCGTGATTAGCATGTTTTGTCATTAATGTTGGTAAGAATGTTATTGGTAAAAGTAAATTTAAAATACAAATTATTAGTAATTTATGAAATTGCTATTTGAATTGCTATAATATTTATGAATGGTAATTGATTTAATAAAATCATATAATTTTGACATTCAAGTGTTAAAATATACAAAAAATAAGAATTTCTCCGACAAAGGAAAAAATGAGAAAAGACCAAAAAAATAAAAATAAAAGGAAATTTAAAGACTAAAATTAAATAATTAAAAAGAATTAAATTTAATAGAAAGAAAAGAGAAAAATAAAAATCTTTAAAACAGAAAGGAAAACTCTATTTAAAAAAGAAAGTGCTACACCTATTTATTACAAGGGGGCATCATGAAGGAAAGGAAGGAAAGGATAAGAAGAATGATGTAATAGGCAAAGGAAAGAGGATGGATGAGGAGAGTAACACAAAAAGAAAAGAGTTTTGATAAGAAGGAAATTGAGGAGGTTTTGACAGAGTTTGCTATCAAGATTACATATGTATTACCTTAAATTCTGCTATGATAACATGAAAATGTCTGAATTTATGTATATGGTAATATGTGATGACTTATTTTGAATATCATAAATAAACCAAACCTCCTAAACTTAGCCATATGATAGAAACACATATAGACAAATGGATATATATATATATTAGTAAAATATAGAAAACAAATACTTAAACACATATGATTTGTATAAAGAAGTCGTACAGTGTACATAGGGCGATTCACATAATAGCATAAATAAAATATATTCTATATATAAGCTAAGTATGGTGATTTTTGTACCTATTTTCCTATATGGCAATTTAAGTACCTAATTATTGTATGACAATTTGTTTTAACTATGATAATTTACTTGTGTGGCATCTAGGTATATAAGTGTTTTTAGATAGTGTAAATTATATATAATAGAATCTAAAGATATATTGATTATCCATGATAGAATAAATTGATTTTTGAAATAATGGTTCAGTGAATGATAATCGATATATAGCTCTAATACAGTGACTTGTGTTATAATCATATAGTTATGATTAAAAAAATTAGCATTTTAAGCCATACAAATAATGTATTTTAAGCTATGACATTAACTTCATAAATCGCTCAAGGCATACTTTAGTTTTGCCATGGTTTATTATTGTAAACGATTTTAATTTGTTGTTTGTATACTCATAATTTTATCTTAATCTGGACAATAAATGATAGATTTTTTAAAGTTTACTATTATGAAATTATCTAGATTTCCCAAATTAAAAAAAAATAGTGAATTGACTTTAGAATGAACCATGGATAACTAACCACGAGCTTGAGCATATACGACTATGTAAATAAAGATAAACATATTTTGTACCTTCGTTATATTTTATCTAAAATCAATATATATGTATTTGCTAAGTTGTTATTCCCTGAGTTATATAAAACTTTACTTTGTCGATGGGCATTGTAATTAGCATCAATGTTAAGAGTATACTATTAAAATTGATATTAAAGAACTAAGTGGAATTATTGATGATGTACTCATCCATATATATATATATATTTCCATTTATATTGATATTGTAAATATTGATACTCTGAAATAATTTCAAATAGTATTGCTCATATGATATGAGCAGGATTATTAATAAGAATCATATTCATTCAATGTATAACTGAGATTATGAGACTTTAGCACTTTTAAACCATAGTTGTAGGTATATTATTGAACATATTTATATTTACATGAAACATTGCTATCTGAATAAACTATGAGTATTTTAGAGAATTGGTCATGGGAATCGAGAGTTGAGAAATTATGTCAATAAAGTTCTAGATTCTTAACCTAGCATTTAAAGATAAATGCATATTCATGGCTCAATATAGATCTTCTTTATCTTAGAATAAGTGATGTCATTTGAGATCCTTAGTTAGAGTTATAAATGACTATAGAGAGTTTTTGCTTAAAAAGTATAATGAGCAATGGTTTAGTATTTACTTATCATTGGAGTACTTACATGTGGTGCATAATATGACGTACAAGTACTCGTACATAAGGGTTATATCTATAGTTTAATAAATGGTTGCGTAAATCATTAAGTTTCTTAGGGATCAAAAATTATAACTTTCTAGAGCAGTCTTCTAGAAACAAAATGATTTATGGAATGAAGATCATAACAGGTTTATGATGTTGAAAATATTGTCATTGATGTCAAAGGTCTAACATTATTGGTGATAAAGGCCCCATTGCATTTAATGGTGTTTTTAATATTCTTATCTTGGCTAATGTGTGTTAATATTTATTTAATATTAATGAATATATTTTTGGTTGCATATAAGTCAAAAGAGGGCCCATGGAGAAGTCAAAAGGTCACCAAGATAAAGACAAAAGAGGAAAGGATGCTTTTGCTTATGAAGGGTCACCATATGATTTTTCAAATGCAAGGATATAAAGGGTCATACAAGTTTGGCACCATTTTCCATGAGAATTGAAGGGTCACAAAGGGTGAATGCCAAAGGTCATTTGGAAAGATATAAATAAAGGCTTGAGAAGCCATTTGTAATATGCAAGAGAGTGCATGGCTTGTAATTGTTTTTGAAGAGAGAAAAAAAGAGATATTGTAGAGTTATATCATTTGTTAAGTAAGCAACATTGAGAGATAGTTGTGTTTTATACACAAGAGGGGTTGGTGCTCCTATGGGTTGGTACTCAAAATATTTGAAAGGGGTTGGTGCTCACAAATAGTTGTTGTGTTGGTGCTCGACAAAGGGGTTGGTGCTCTTACAAGTTGGTGTTTGTGAAATTTGTAATTTGAGTTGGTACTCATTCATATACTTGAGATTGTTCTCTATGGTTTTTTCCACTTTGGGTTTCTACATAAAAATCTACTCTCTCTCTCTCTCTCTCTCTTGTGTGGTGCATATTATTTTTTTAGTTTTATTGCATATCTTGAATGTTTGTTTAAGTGGTTAAAGAAAATAAATTAGATTAAGTAACAGATATATAATATACTAATTTTCCCCCCCTCTCAGTATATTTTGTGCTTAAAAATTGGTTTCAGAGTAGGTTCCTTTTGAAAAAGTTTTATAGCTTGAAGGTAGATCGAGAAAGTACGATGGCTGGATCACATGAAGGTTTTTCTACAAATAAGATGCCTTTGTTTGATGGGAAAAATTATGATTTTTTGAGCATAAGGATGAAGAATTATTTGATGGCCCTTAGATTCGACATTTGGCAAGCAGTAGTGGACGAATATGAAGAGCCACAAACACTTGTAACTACTCTAGCAAAAAAGAAGGCAAGTGAAAATAATGCTAAAGTTTTAAATGTTATTTTATGTGGTTTATGTGAATCAAAATTTGTTAAAGTTATGCAATGTAAATATGCTCATGAAACTTGAGTAAAACTTGAGAATATTTACAAAGGTGATGGAAAGGTTTAGCAAGCTAAGCTATAGACTTTTAGAAGATAGTTTGAGAGTTTCAAGATGGAAGAGGAAGAAAATATAGTAAGTTATCTTTTGTGAGTTGATCAAATAGTTACTCAGATTCAAAGTCTTGGAGAAAAGTTAGAAGAATCAATTATGGTTCAAAAAGTTTTGAGATCTCTACCATTGAGATATGATGCAAAAGTTTTAGCAATTGAAGAGATGAAGAATTTATCCAAGCTAAAGATAGATGAGCTACATGGTATTCTTACAGTATATGAGATGTGGACCGAATAAGAGAAACCCTCAAAAAGAGAAGTTACTTTCAAGATATCAAAAAAAGAGAAGGCTAAGAATTAAGAATCAAGTGACAGTTGTAGCAATGATGAAGGTGACAATAGATCTCTATTCATTCATAAGCTGAAAAAGGGCATAGGTAAATACTAAGGAAAATTACCTTTTAAATGTTTTAATTGTAGAAATATTGGACATTTTGTAGCTAAGTGCCAGATAAGGGCAATGGTGAAAATGAAAAAGAAAAGTCTACATACAAGAAAAATTTCAAAAGAAACTTCAAGAAGGGATTAGTGAAGAAGAGTTTATATTCTAAATATCTTAGCTCAGCCGAAGATAATGGAGTCAGTGATTTAGAAGAAGATATTATATTCATGGCCATACATGAAGATGCCTCTACAAGCAAAAGTATAGTTGATCAATAAGAATAACATGATGAAGCTGAAGCAAATCTGGAAGGAGAACTCATTTGTGAATTAGAAGAGTTAAAATCTCTTGAAAAGAAGAATCGAAGATTAAAAATCTAGATCAAGAAAAATGAAAAGGAGTCAAAGAAAATAATTGAAGATCTACAAGAACACTCTGAAGAAGCCAAGAAGAATGAAGAAGATCTAACGGTATAATTGTAAATAGTAAGTAAATAATGTGAAATGTATGTTATTGAAATTGTTTTTTTAAAATTAGATCTTGAGAAAACAAATAAAGCAATCAATGATAGAGCAGTTAATGATTCAAAATTTGAGAATAACACTAATATGTTGAATAAGATATTATAAAATCAAAAATCAATGTCAGATAGGATAGGTATTAGATTTGAAAAAGAGAAAGAGGAGGCCACTACTTTCACTGACAAGGAAAAAGGAAAGAGCTATGTTGAAGCTCTTACAAAAGAGGAAATAAAAAGGGAAGAAGTTAAGAATACAGAGGACATCTCAAACAAAGAAGGTTGGAGGGAATAGAGCTATAAAAGGCAATCAGGTCAGAGATACATAAACAGTTCCTATTTTTATGGTTACTATTTTTATTGTAATGGATATGGTCATAAGAAAATAGAATATCAAAAAAAGGCTAACAATTTTAGAAATAAGAAGGAAAGTCATGTAGAGTCAAGCAAAAGCCACAACTCTTTTTCTCCTCTTTCAGGCTTTAATGAAGAGGCCATAATATGTTACAAGTGTAATAACTTTAGACACAGATCTTGGTACTATGGAAGCATGTTCAAGTCAGTCAAAAAGGACCAGAGTTTTAAGGCTCCATTCATCAAGAAGAAAGTTTAGACAAGTTCATGGCAGAAGAAACAACCTAAAAAATCTATGTTGGTATAGACAACTTTGTATGCAAGAAATAAAGAAAATCCATGGTTCATTGATAGTGGATGTTTGAGGCACATGACAGGAGATAAAAACAAGTTCATAAATTTAAAAAAGATCAATGGCAGCACTATGAAATTTGGAGATAATACTACTACCAAAATTTCTAGAAAGGTACACTAAGTTTGGATAATGGTAGAACTAAAACTAAAAATGTTTTGTATGTAGGTCTTAAGCATAATATTTTGAGTTTAAGTCAAATGTGTGATCAGGGGCACACACTAAAGTTTTATGCAAAAAATTGCGAAACTAAGAGAAAAGATTCAGATGTGTTGATTGCAGATGCTAAGAGAATAGGCAATAATTTGTGTATTTTATCAGATAGCAATGGTCAAAGATGTTATTTGATTTAGATTGAAGAAAGTTGGCTATAACACATGAGAATGGGACATGTAAATTTTGACAATCTTATCAACATCATAAAAAATTAAGCAGTTAGAAACCTTCTAAATATTACAAAGCCATCCAACATGCTTTGTGAACCTTGTTAGCATGGGAAGCAGGCTGGAAGGTGGTTTAAAACAAAAGAGTACTCAACCACTCAGATGTTAGAGCTTGTTCAAATTGATCTATGTGGACCTATGAGAACTCAAAGTACTCAAGGTGAGAAATATTTCATGTTGATTATTGATGATTTTTTACATATGACTTGGGTAATGTTTTTAAAGAAAAAATCAAAAGCTTTTCGACATTTCAAAACATTCAAAGCATTAGTTGAGAATGAAGCTAGTTTGAAGATTAAGTGTCTAAAATCAGATCGAGGAGGAGAATTCATGTTAGATTAATTTATTGAGTTTTGTGAAGACCATGGAATAAAGAGACATTATTTAATAGCTAGAACTCCACAATAAAATGGAGTAGTTGAGCAAAGAAATAAAATAGTTCAGGAGATGGTGAGGATAATGCTAAATGAATCTAAGATATCAGATAAATATTGGAGAGAGGTAGTTGTTATAGCAATACATATTTAGAATATAGTATTATTGAGAGTCAATAGTGACAAGACTCCTTATGAGTTATGGAAAGACAAACCAACAACAATAGATTATTTTAGAGTTTTCGGTGGAAAATGTTTTATAAAGAGAACCGACAAAAAACTTGGGAAGTTTGAATCCAGAGAAGATGAAGGTATATTTCTTGGTTATTCTTGCACAAGTAAAGATTATAAATGTTATAATAAAAGAACCAAGAATTATTTTGAAAGTGCAAGTGTCAGGATAGAATAATATGGAACACAAAGAATGAGTGATCCAGTACACATTCTTAAAATCATTGAAAATGAAGATTTTAAAGAATCAGATGAAGATGAGAAGGAGAAGAAAGAGACCAAAAATCCATCCAAATATGTTTAGAGAATTCATAATGAAAGTGACATCATCAGGGACATAAATGAAGGAATTTGCACCAGAAGAATGATGGTAAGTGAATTTGAGCAAGTTAATTTCTCTTTATTATCCAAAATTTAGCCTAGAACTTTTTCATAAGCTAAACATGATAAGCATTGGGTTAAAGTAATAGATGAAAAATTAATTCAGATAGAAAAGAATGATACTTGGGAATTAGTGCCTAGACCAAAAGATCACAATGTGATAGGAATAAAATGGGTTTATAGAAATAAGTTGAATGAAAATGGAGAAGTCACCAGGAATAAAGCAAGATTAGTATGTAAAAGATATGCTCAGATTGAGGGAATAGATTTTGAAGAAACTTTTGTACAAGTAGCAAGGCTAGAGGTTATTAAAATGTTTCTTACATATGCAATGTTTAAGAATTTTAAAGTGTTTCAGATGGATGTCAAATCTACCTTCCTAAATAGGAATCTAGAAAAGGAAGTCTACATTGACTAGCTTGAAAGATTTATTCTCTCAAATATTAGTAGCCATGTATGTAGATTTAAGAAAGCACTATATGGATTGAAACAAACTCCTAGAGCTTGGTATGCAATACTTGATAATTACCTACAGGATCAAGGTTTTAAGATAAGATTTATTGATAGTAATCTCTACATCAAAACAAAAGGTGAGCATCAATTGATTATTGTGGTATATGTTGATGACATCATTTTTGGAGGAAACATTGAAAAGATGACAAAAGAAATTTTTGATAATATGTAAAAAGAATTTGAGATGTCTATCCTTGGAGAATAACATAGGATTGCAAATATTTCAGTTCATAAAGAAATTTTTATATCTCAAAGTAAATATGCCAAGGAAATGTTGAAGAAGTTTGGTTTTGAGGATTGTGTACTAGTTGGTACACCAATGTGTACATGAAATAAGGTGAGCAAGGATGAAGATTCACCGATTGCAGATCAATCTTTTGTATAGATCTATGATTGGTAGTCTTTTATATTTGATATCATCGAGGCCAGACAACATGCATACAATAAGTATAGTTACAAGATATCAGTCAGCTCTAAAATATAGTCATGTTCAGTTGGTGAAGAGAATATTCATATATATCAAGGGGACACTAGATTATGGATTATGGTATCCCATAGGTAGAGATTTCACTTTAGTTGCTTATACAGATTTAGATTGGGTAGGTTTCTTGGATGACATAAAGAGTACAAGTGGAGGAATTTTATTCTTTGGTGATAGCTTAGTATCATGGCTAAGCAAAAAACAGAATTCAATATCACTTTCTACAGCTGAATTAAAATATATTGCAACGGTATTGTGTTGTACTCAAGTGCTTTGGATGAAGTAAACTTTAAAAAATATCAAGGTAAAATATGATGAACCTATTTCTATTTTTTGTGGTAACATAAGTGCTATTAATATTTTGAAGAATCCAGTGATGCATTCAAGAACAAAACATATTCCCATTAGATATCACTTCTTGAGAGATCAGGTTGCAGATCAACAAGTTAAGATGGAATATATTAGTACTACAGAGCAGATTGTAGATATTTTTGCAAAAGCACTACTAAAAGACATATTTGAGTATGTGTGGGAGAAGTTGGGAGTAATTTCTTTTACTTCTTTTCATTAAGGTTCAACATCAGTTGAGGGGGAGCTAAGTGTTAGCTCCAGGTAGGCCCTTTGCCATTGATGTCAAAGGAGGAGAAGAACAAAAATAGGTGCAAGTGTAGATATAGGTATATGGAACATGTACAGGTTGCTACAGTAAGAGGGAGTTACTATATATTTTTTAGATGGTAGTATGTGCAGGTTTCAAGATGTGGAAGTTTCAGATTAAGGTTGCCATCAATGACAAAGGGGGAAATTGTTAGAAATATTTTCATTGATGTCAAAGGTCTAGCATTATTGGTGATAAAGGCCCTATTGCATTTAATGGTGTTTTAAATATTTATATCTTGGCTAATGTGTGTTAATACTTATTTAATATTAATGAATATATTTTTGGTTGCATATAAGTCAAAAGAGGGCCCATTGAGAAGTTAAAAAGTCACCAAAATAAAGAGAAAAGAGGAAACAATGCTTTTGCTTATGAAGGGTCACCATATGACTTTTCAAATGCAAGGATACGAAAGGTTATGCAAGTTTGGTGCCATTTTCCATGAGGATTGAAAGGTCACAAAGGGTGAATGCCAAAGGTCATTTGGAAAGCTATAAATAAAGGCTTGAGAAGCCATTTATAACATGCAAGAGAGTTCATGGTTTGTATTTTTTTTCAAAAAGAGAAAATTAGGAGATATTGTAGAGTTGTATCATTTGTTGAGTAAGCAGCATTGAGAGATAGTTGTGTTTTATACACAAGAGGGGTTGGTGTTTGTATGGGTTTATGCTCACAAATCTTTGAAAGGGGTTGGTGCTCCTATGGGTTGGTGCTCATAAATAGTTGTTATGTTGGGGCTCGATAAAGGGGTTGGTGTTCCTACAAGTTGGTGCTTTCAAACTTTGTAATTTGAGTGGGTGCTCATTCATATACTTGATATTGTTCTTCATGGTTTTTCTCACTTTGGATTTCCATGTGAAAATATGGTCTCTCTCTCTCTCTCTCTCTCTCTCTCTAGTGTGGTGCATATTATTGTTTCAGTTTTATTACATATCTTGAATGTGTGATTAAGTGGTTAAAGAAAAGAAATCATATTAAGTAAAATATATATAATATATTGATTCACCCCCCTCCTCTCAGTATATTTCATGCTTAACAGTCATACATAGGGGTTATATCAATAGTTTAATATATGGTTGAGTAAATCATTAAGTTTCTTAGGGATCAAACACTATAACTTTCTAGAGAAGTATTATAGAAACAAAATGATTTGTGGAATGAAAGATCATAATGGATTTATGAGTTATCTAACACACTAAAAATAGTAAGATTGACTGTTAATTTTATGTGTATTAAGTATTGAATACTTATGTGTGGTACATATTGTGAGAGTGTTAACATGTATAAATGTTTGGTTATATTTAGCATATAATGGTGCATTGTGATGCATGTTTATAAGTGATGTTTCCTGAATGCTAGTATGGAGTTTAAATGTAGGGTATATACCTGTTTGATTGTTGTTATGTATATGATCATTTGATTCTTGAAATTGTAAGTTGATAGTTGTGAACTATAATAGTATGGGATATCATAGAATACTATAATATATTTGTATGTTGTACTTGGATGGTACATATTACAATTATTATACCTAGACTCAGACTTGCATTTAACTGATTTGATATAGGCTTGTTGATGCTTACTATGATTAAAATGTTTTGTGATAGTTGGTAAGACTATGTGTATATGTGTATACAAATTTTTAAAGTTTAACAAATGATATGCTAGTATATTATTGTGTTCCATGGAACTTATGACTTGCTTTGTTATATATAGTTATTTGAATATAAGCTTATGTTTCTATGTATCTAAGACTACATTATATGTTTGATTATGGAAAACTAATAGTTATGTCTTAGAATATTGGACTATGATAATATGGGTCATCATATGGGGTAGTATGTTTGGAAATAAAATTTGGTAGTTGAAATCTATAGTTAAATGTGTATTTTATCAAGGTGGTATAAATTGTAGTCATTATTTCTAGTATGGGATAGAGAATAATGTAAGATTCATTCCTATGTTTGATATAATAAATGTATGCTTTGGTTACTATGGACAATTTTGACCCCACAGGTCACATTTCCACCCTTATCATTCAAAGCTTTTTATTTCATTGGAGTGGAAGGATCCAAGCAGGTTTTTGAGGTGTTTAGAATAATTGCAGGGACAGGTTCATAAGAGGCCAACGTGTATACATCTTCAACCTTTAAGCCAAGTGTTGGCATTCAAGTTTTCCTTTGGTAGAATTTTTCCACAAAGAGATCATGACAAAAGAATAATGCCTATTTCTTTTGAAAGGAATTCTTTTAGGTTTTGTCCTTTGCCAAATTCTTTCAAACTTTTTGTTCGAAGCATTTTTTCAAGACTAACTTTTCCAAAGGGTTCTTTTTTCATCTTCGAAGGGTTATATTTCATTTTTCTAAAAGACCATTTCTAAGTTTCGAGGGACTATTTGCAACATTCCAAAGGTATTTTCTCTTCAGAAGGGTTCTTTTCCACAAACTTGAAGGTACATTTTCAAAATTCTGAAGGATAAAAGATCATTTTGTAGAGTCTTTTACCTTATGGAAAGGTCCATTTCAAATATTCTGAAGGGTTCATTCCCTTCAAAAAAAGGGTCTTTTCCAAAAGTTATGATGACCATATCAAGATTTTCAAAGGGTTCCTTCCCTTCAGAAAAGGTATTTTCATAAGGGCAAGTGGACAAAGCAAGAAAATCTAAGGGGTGCATTTCACATTTTCCAAAGGGTTCTTTTTCTTGTCAAAATGACTTTTAGATAATTCTGAAGGGTCTCTTTCATTTCTTTCAAAGTGTATGTTCCCTTCAAGAAGGTTATTTGCAAGGAGAAAATGCACTTAATAAAAAAGGCCAAAGGGACATTTCACAATATTCTGAAGGGTAGGTGGACTTTACAATAATTTCAAAGGGATAGTTGCATCTCCGAAGGGTTACTAGAAAATATGAAAGGGAATTTCAAAAGGGAAATGGCACTTCACATATTTTTGAAGGATTTCCTTCGGGAAGGAAAAGCCCGAAAGACATAGATAAGAGAAATGAATTACTTTGGACAATTTTTCTAAAGGAATGGTTAAAAAAAAAGAGAAGGTCTTGAAAATAAAAAATCTAAAGGGAAAGGGCTAGACAAAAAGTTTGAAAGAATTCGTACAGAGAACTTACCCACAAGAAGGAAATGGTTCGAAGCCCAAAATAATTCCTTTGAAAAATTTGTCCAAAGGAAATGAACAAGAGGAAAATGTTGAAAGAAATAAAAATATAAAGAGGAAAGTTGCAGATAATTTTTTTGAAGGAATTCCTTTAGACAAGTTGTCCAAAAGAATTCCTTTAGAAGACTTACTAGTGGAGAGTTCATTGCCAAATGCTTGAGAGAATAAGCTTTGAAGAAATTACCCATGGGAAAGTACCTGAAATGAAAACCCAAGAAGGATAAATCATGGATAATTTGTCCAAAGACAAAATCTTGAAGATAAAACTCTAAAATTAATAGACAAAGACAAAAGTGAGAAAATCCCAAGGACAAACTATCCGAAGAATAAATGCCTATTACAAAATAAGCCCATAGAAATCAACAAGGATAGAAGCAAACAACCTACATGCAAGTGAAGAGCACAAGAACAAGAGACCAAGGAATTTTAAGGAGTTGATATAGATTTTTCATGCATGCTTCAATTGTCAAAGAGATTTTTCATGTAAGTAGAGATGAGCTGAAGTTGACTAGTCTTGTACTTGAGTTGACAAGTTGACAAGTCATGCTTATCTTTTGTTTTCATGCAATACAATGCTTTTCAATGCTTCTATCTGGTTCAAGTAGAGTTCTCCATTCAAGGTGTGGCATAGTTTTCATGCAAGTAAAGGTTCATTAGAGGTTGACTAGTCTTGATTTCTAGTTGACTGGTTATCAAGTACCACATCCACTCATGCTTTCCTTCAATAGAGGACATTCTCATGTTCTAAATTAGCTTAAAATTGGTTCAAGATTGAGTTAAGACATCCAAATTTGGCATAGATTTCATGCATGGGGTAGATTAGTCCAAGATGAGCTCATCGTCCATTTTCAATGCCATAGAGCTTTTCATGCAAGGTATAATACAAAAGAATATTATTTTTAGAGGTCTTGTTATCTTTGGATAGCTATAATTGGACTTGGGATGATGTGGGAGTTGACCTCCTCTTATATTTTTAGCACCAATCTCTTAGTTGTTGTATACTTTTTTTTATATAAGTTGGCTTTTTAGCCTTGAATTGTATCCCTCTTTTGGCAAGACCAAAATTCTATCAAAGATTAAGTTGTAACCTTTTTTAGATTAATAGGACTACTTTAAATTTATAGTTTCCAGTATATTGTATCTATGTTAGTGATTTGCACATGTGATAGAATTTTTCTTCCTTGACAAGTCCTAATTTTTACCTAGTTACTAGCTAATTAGATTATGTAGGTCATGTTTTGTGTTTTATGTCTTTTGACTGAAGTTATAATGGATGCAAGTGGTTTTTTAGTACCCTTAAATTAGGCCTATTCCATCACTTCCCTCAAGCTTTAATCACCAAATAAAACCTTTTCATGAAATACTTATGCATATTGGTCAATTGGATTTGAAAGTTCAACTTTTTCTTATCTAGATCAGTGGTTTTAAGAGCTTAAATTGAGTGGATCAACTCAAAATTTAGGTGTATCACCATCATTAGCTATGATTTTCCTTCAAGTTTCTTTTTCCCTTTTCCTAGGCAATTTGTAGCATAGAATAAGATCCTAATCGATACACCAAAGGGAGCTAGCTCTTAGAATCTAGAGATTCAATCCACTTAGTAGGTTACCCATAACCTAGGATTGTTTCCATGTTTCATTAGACTATGAAGGCCAAAAACTACCTTCACAAAGGTGTGATTCTGATTGATAATAGTTTTTGGCATGCTCAATAGGACCTCAAATAATTTTTTACATATCTAAAACAAATTTTGTAGTAGAAGAATATATTCATTATCACCAACATCTAATTGCAGAGCTCATAGCATCATTCAGGAAATTCATTCATGCCAAAGGTTACCACAAGGTCATCAAGTAAAGGTATTCATTTTGAATTTATATCATATAAGAGATCAAGGTTTAGGAGGGAAAATCCATATCCTTGAAAGAAATATTCATCTTCTAGTTATCTTACTGCTCTAACCACTACAAACCCCACTATCTAAATGGCCATAAAAAACTAGGTGTTTTTCCCATTAAATAGTGCTACCCCATTGAATTTAGCCCAATTTGATGGTATTATTGTATCTACCCTCAATATCATCCCATTCTTATTAGGAGAGAATCAAACAACCCCTATTGAGCATATCCTATATGTTGATAATCTCTATTCAGTCCATAATGTTGTTGAGGAAAATGTTGCTATTAGATTGATGGTTGCCTCCTTTAAAGAAAAAGCATTATAGTGGTATAGAAATCTACCACTTAATTCCATTTCCACCTAGGATGAATTAGGTGTAGCCTTGGTTAAGCAATTTGAGGACAAATCTGATCACCTCTCTTTGGCTGAATAATTAATTGCCATAGCAAGAGCTCCTCATAAATTTATGTCTAATTTTAATCTCAAATTACAAAAGACATGGACTAGGATACCTATGTTGATTAGGCCATCTCGTGAATATGCATTCTTTTACTATTTTAAAGCCCTTAACTCTATCATTAGTGTGATGATATAATCAATGGGTGGTACTACTTTGTCGGGTGCTTATGAGGTTGCAATAAAGGTAGAGAATAGTTTGATACAAGCTGATAAGATTTCTCCAAGACCTCTAATGCCTATATTTATAGAAATAAATTCCATACCAACCTCTCAATTCCCACAAGTTCCTCAAATTCTATCCTTGGATCCTATTCCATCACCTCAAGCTCCAATTGTAGCCCCTACTAGTCAAGCTAGTGAGATAGGAGAGTTGACAAGCTTGTTGCAATCCTTTGGGAATGAATTATTAAAACTCAAGAGGCAACAATTTCAGGTCAATAATCCCTATCAATAGCAAAATCAGACCACCTATCAGCCCTTCAAAGATCAAAGGCCTTCTTATCAAGGATTCAGAGAGAATAGACCACCTTACCAAACATAAGGAGCCATAACTCTAGCCTTGATCCTAATTATCCTTCCACTTCAAAGGTGATTATTCCTACCCCACCTCAAAATAATTTGGTTTAGGATTCAGGTTGACAACCCTCAAATCTCAGTGATGCTCAAAACCAAGCCTTGGTATCACAAAATATAACTATGCCATAAATGACACAAGAAGAGTTTTATTTTCAAGGAGGTTAGTGCCAAGATATAGGTTTGGAATCACAAGGAGAGATTTAACAAGTTCAAGGGCAGCCTGATGTCATTAATGTAAATTGGCAAGTGCATGATCATGTTGCTTTTATTCAGGGTGTTGAAAATGACAATTTAAGAGGTCAAGTTGCATTTGTAACTAGAGCTAAAAGAAGATCCATTGATGAGATAAAAGAGGTGAAAAATGCTTCAAGTACTCATAATATTATTTTTAAGAGTACAAAAGAACAACTTTCTTCCCCTATAACTCAAAAAAATTAGAATATAGAGATTAGTAAAGTTCATCGAATACCTGTAGTTTGTGCATAGTTAGTGCTTTAAAAAGTGCAACCAAAGGTTAGTGGGTTTCATTTCAGTATAATGGATCAAATGAATAAGTATAATATCAGCATTAACATATGGGATTATCTTTATATTCTAGGATAAAAATATATGCTCATCCAAGAGCTTTCAGCTCTCAAATTATCTCCAAAATTGGTTGAGAAAGAAGGTGTTGTCTTGGCTAATTTGGATTAGCTAACTAAGAAACAAGTATAATAAGGAAAAAAGATGGAAAAAATGGATAGAACTAAGGTAAAAACAAAAAAAAAACTCCTTTCTACCTTTTTTTGATAGTAGGTGATAATTTGGTTCATAATTGTATGGTGGATAGTGGAGCTAGTAGTACAATCATGTCTAAACAGATTGCAGATAAGCTCAGCCTTATCTATGAGCCAAATATTAAGGGAGTATTTAATTGAATGGGCCACCAATAAATATTGTATGCATAATAAAATATCTGAAATTGATGTTACATGTTTATCCTAATGTTACTATTCAACAAGATGTTGTTGTGGTAGACTTGCCTCCTTACTTTGCTATGTGCCTTTCAAGGGATTTCACCTCAAAGATTGGGGGATATTTCTCAGCTGATTGGACTTATTTATTACTCAAAACTAGGTATGGTACTAATGTGTCAATTCATTTTGAGCCTATTACATATTTTCATATGGATCCATAAATGCCAAGTGTTGTGAATACTAACTATATCATCTTGGATGAGGTACTATAAACTAGTGAAGTAGAAAATGGATCACCTTTAGATGAAGTTTCAGATTTGTTCCTTGATAAGTGGGATTCCACTTTGCATTAGTATGATCTTTAAAAGATAATTGAAGAAGGACTTGGGGTGTATTTCCTTCATGAGAATGATGCATCAATTCTAGCCATGGTTAAGGATGATGAGTCTAGTGAGGTCTATGGCAATTGTACTTTGACAGATCAAGGAATAAGCATGGAACTAGAGTTGGAATGTTTTTGGTTTCTCCAACAAAGAAAAGTTATTTATCTTCTATTAAATTTTAGTTTGGTTGTTCAAACAATGCTGCTAAGTATGAAACACTAGTTCATGATTTGCAATGGGCTAGGAAGATGAAAATCAACACCTTGAAAGTTTTTGGTGATAGTGAACTTATAGTTCACCAAGTAAGAGGTTTGAATATATGTAAAAATTTATTGCTCAAGTCTTATAGGCATATAATATGGGACTTGAATATTTCCAAGCTTTTAACATTCAGGCCAAGAGGTGAGAATAAACATGTTGATAGGTTGGCTGCCATTGGATCATAATTTAGTATCCTAGCTAATATAAAAAGTGATAAAATTTAGTCACACATAAAGGTGGTTGTAAGGCCTTCTATTCTAGATAATCATGAAAATTGGTAAGTGTTTGGAGATGACAATCATATTTTGAGATTCTTGCAAGAAGAGGCTAAGTTTTTTTCAAGAAACCAAGCAAAGCATTTGCAATAGTATGGTGATCAGATTGTGCAACTAAAAACAAATAAGTTTCCCAAAGTATTGGTCACACTTGAGAATATTTTTAGTGATAATGATGAGCTAAGGAAAGAAAATTCATCCTTGTCAAAAAAGATCACTATGCCAATGTAGAAATTATAGCTGGTAAGATTTTGAAGTTGGGTAAGGTATGCACTCCTTCACAAAAAGAATCTTTCTTTGAGTTATGCACAAGTTTTACTGATATATTTACATGGAAATATAGTGATCTCAAGGGATTTGACCCAAGTCTAGCTCAACACACCATTGAGTTAGAGGTTGAAACTAAACTTGTTAGACAAAGACAAAGGCCCATCAATCCTAAGCTTGAGCCTTCGATGAGAGCTAAGTTTTACAAGCTCATAGATTCAGCTATTATATTTCCAACCAAGCACTCAACTTGGGTGGAAAATATTTTTTTGATATGGAAGAAGTATGGTGAGATTAGATTATGTGTTGATTTCTGTGATTTGAATAGGGCTTCACTTAAAGATCACTATCCATTGTCATCAATGAAATAAATTTTACAATTGGTTGTAAGTTTAGAGAGATTTTCTTTGTTGGATGGATATAGTGGTTATAATCAGATTTTGGTCAAATAAGAGGACCAATTTAAGATAACCTTCACAACCAAATGAGGGACATTTGTATACATAAAGATGCCATTCAATTTATCTAATGCTAGAGCAACCTTTTAGAGAGCCATGGATATGGCATTCTAAGGCCTTCTACAAGTTTGTACTTATTTATTTGGATGATATAACAATGTTTTCAAAGAATGCAAGTGATCACATGGTTCATCTCAAGCAAGTGTTTGAAAGGTGTAGGCAATTTGGGGTATCTCTAAATCCAAAAAAGTGTGCCTTCTCGATTCATGAAGGTAAGCTCCTTGGCCATGTGATTTCAAAGTCTGGTTTAAGCATAGATTATGAAAGGGTAGACTCCATTCTTGAACTCTCCTAGCCTAGGCACAAAAAGGCTATACAAAGCTTCTTTGGGAAGATCAAGTTCATAAAGAGATATATTTTAGATTTTGCCATTCTAGCTAAGCCACTTATAGCCATGCTAAAGAAGAATTAGAGTTTCAGCTGGTCCAAAGGAGTAAAAGGTTTTGAAGATATTAAGAAGGCCATAGCTAGTGATCCTACACTTATAAATCCATATTTCACAAAAGATTTCATTTTGTATACTTATGCCAACATGGACACCATTTTAGCTATTCTTATACAACAAAATCATGAGGCTTTAGAGAAACCAATAGGCTTCTTTAGTCAAGGCTTGGAGGAATATGAAACAAGGTATTCTTTTATTGAAAAACATGTACTTTTAGTTATTAGGTCTCTTAAAAAGTTTGTATATTTTTTGTCTAACAATAAGATACACCTAATGATTTCTCACCCAAACATCAAGGAGTTCCTTTTGAACAAAGATATAAATGATAAGGGTAATGGAATATGATGTGGAAATTAAGGTCACAAAGTTGGTTAGAGGCAAAGGACTTTGTGAGCATCTATCTCAAGACTTACAAGAGGCTAATGAGGTTGGTGTCAAATGATGAAGAGGTTACAGATGGTCATACCTCACCTTCTAGCTAGTTTCATGACTCGATAAGCTATCTTCAAGATGGTATTTATCCCTCTCATCTAAGTGCATGTTGCTTATTGATGGTGTTTTGTTCAATAAAGATATCAATTGCATGTTGCTAATATGTGTAAAACCAAGCCAAACTCAGAGATTTCTTGAAGAATTCCATGATGGACATGGTGGAGGACATTTTTCTGCAAGAACTATAGCCCTTGAGATCATGAGAGGTGGGTACTATTGGCCTAGTATATTTGGTGATTGCCATGCTTGGGTTAGAAAGTGTAAATAATGTGTTATGCTTGTAAGAAAAGTAAAACTTATAGCCTTATCTCTTCAACCAATTGTGATGGATTAGCCTTTTATCCAATGGGGATTGGACTTTCTTGGTCTCATAAATCATCCTTCAACTTTAGGACATAAATAGATTCTAACTACTATAGATTACTTCACACATTGGATAGAAGCAGTGCCATTGAAAGAAGCAAATGAAACCAATGTTCTTGATGTCTATGAAGGTTTACTTACTAGGTTTGGAGTTCCTTCAACTATTATTTTTGATAATGAAATGGCTTTTGTGGGAACTAAGATCAACCAATGGGCTGTCCAACATGGGATTTATATTATCACTTCCTCAAACTATTATCCAAAAGGTGATGGCCTTGTTGAATCTATGAATAAGAACCTATTGAAGATCATAAGAAGGACTATTGAATATAATCAAAGATCATGACATCTCAAATTGAAGTCAGCTCTATGGGCTGATAGGATCACCTACAAGAGA
This sequence comes from Torreya grandis, assembly GCA_037957365.1. NCBI lineage: Eukaryota > Viridiplantae > Streptophyta > Pinopsida > Cupressales > Taxaceae > Torreya > Torreya grandis. Next base: position 3,978,174 of record JARHVA010000512.1, on the reverse strand, counting down.
TCAATAACCAACTCTCTATATAAGCTAATATATGGTAAGGAATCAAGGTTATCCATTTCTCTTGAAATTCCTGCTTTAGAACTAATGCATCAACTTAAATTGTTGGAGAATGAGCCTATGGAGATCAGGGATGCTGAGCTTATGGAGTTGGAAGAGATAAGAAATTAGTCCATGCTAGCCATGGAAATTATTCAAGCACAAGTGAAGAGAGATTTTGACAAAGGAGCTTCTTCACAAAGTTTCAAAGAAGGAGATTTGGTCCTCAAATAGGATGAGGATAGAGTTAAACCAAGGCACACAAAGTTTGACTCCCTTTAGAGTAGTCCATACACAATCTCTAGCTGCAAATCCCACAATGCCTTCCAACCTGCAAATATGGATGGTGACAAGCTTCCAATCCCAATCAATGGGATACATTTAAAACATTATTATTGAAGAGCAAAGTCCCTTGTACATAGTTTGTTTTATTTTCCTCCAAGTGTTGTTCAATCACATTAGTTTAGTTTTATATTGTCCCAAATAAGTGTTTGTTTGCACATTTGCTTTGCTTAGTTAGGTTCCCCTACTTTGTGTGTTTCCCTTCTATTTTGGAGGATGAAGGTTATATCATGCCAAAAGAGTGTTTGCAACCATGGATCATATTTGTCATTTCTTTATGAATTCAAAACTCATGTATATGGCTAGATTCTCAATCATCACATGCATGCTTTTCAATTGAGTCATCAAAATGTTGACAATTTTGACCCCATAGGTCAAATTACCACCCTTATCATTCAAAGATTTTTATGTCATTACAGTGGAAGGATCCAAGTAGGTTTTTGAGGTGTTATGAGAAATTATAGGGACATGCCTAGAAGAGGCCAATGTGTATACATCTTCAACATTTGGGCCAAGTGTTGGCATTCAAGTTTTCCTTTGATAAAAGTTTTTCCCAAAGATCCCATGACAAAAGAACAATGCCTATTTATTTTGGAAGGAATTCTTTCAAGTTTTGTCCTCTTTCAGATTCTTTCAGACTTTTTAATCGAAGCATTTTTTTGAGACAACTTTTTTGAATGGTTCTATTTCATTTTCCTGAAAGAACATTTCCAAGTTCTGAGGGACCATTTACAAAAGTCTGAAGGTCTTTTCTTTTTGGAAGGGTTCTTTTTCAAAAACCCAAAGGTGCATTTTCAAATTTATGAAGGACAAAAGATCATTTCACAATCTTTTACCTTTCAGAAAGGTTCATTTCAAATATCTCAAAGGGTTCATTCCCTTTGGAAAAAGGTTATTTTCCAAAAGTTTCGATGACCATATCAAGATTTTCGAAGGGTTCCTTCCCTTCAAAAAAGGAATTTTCATAAGGGCAAGTGGACAAAGCAAGAAAATATGAGGGGTGCATTTCACATTTTCTAAAGGGTTCTTTTTCTTATGGAAAGGACATTTACATAACTTTGAAGGGTTACTTTCATTTCTTCCAAAGGGTATGTTCCCTTTGGGAAGGTTCATTTCAAGGAGAAAAGACACTTAATAAAAATGGCCGAAGGGACATTTGACAAAATTCTAAAGGGTAGGTGGACTTTACAATAATGCCAAAGGGACACTTGCATCTCCAAAGGGTTCTTTTCAATTTATTTGAAGGGTCACTGGCAAATCTGAAAGGGCATTTCAAAAGAGCAAAGGCACTTCACATATTTCTGAAGGATTTCCTTTGGGAAGGAAAAGACTCAAAGACATAGATAAGAGAAATGAATTCCTTCAAACAATTTATCCAAAGGAATGGTTTGAAGAAAGGAGAAGGCTATGAAAAGAAAAGAATTCAAAGGGAAAGGGTCAGACAAAAAGTTTGAAAGAATTCTTTTAGACAAATTATCTAAAAGAATTCATTCAGAGAACTTACCCACAAGAAGGAAATGGTTTGAAGCTTGAAATAACTCTATTGGATAATTTGTCTGAAGGAAATAAATAAGAGGAAAATGCTGAAAGAAATAAAAATATAAAGAGGAAAGTTGCAGACAAAAAGTTTGAAGGAATTCTTTCAAACAAATTGTTCGAAACAATTCCTTCAAAAGACTTACTATTAGAGAGTTCATTGCAAAATGTCTAAGAGAATAAGCTTCATAGAAATTACCCACAAGAAAGTGCCCAAAATGAAGACTTAGGAAGGATAAACCATGGACAATTTTTCCAAAGACAAAATTTTGAAGAGAAAACTCCAAAGTGAATAGACAAAGATAAAAGTGATAAAATCTTGAGGACAAATTGTCTGAAGAACAAATGATCGCTATGAAATAAGCCCATGGAAATCAATAGGGATAGAAGAAAACAACCTACATGCAAGTGAAGAAATAGCTTGGAGCAATACATGCAAAAGTGAAGAGCATAAGAACAAGAGACCAAGGAATTTCAAGGAGTTGACATGGATTTTTCATTCATGCTTTAGTTGTTAAAGAGCTTTTTCATGCAAGTAGAGATGAGCTAAAGTTGACTAGTCTTACACTTGAGTTGACAAGTTGATAAGTCACATTTCTCTTTGGTTGTCATGAAATACAAAGATTTTCAATGCTTCCAACTGGTTCAAGTGGAGTTCTCCATTCAAGGTGTGGCATAGTTTTCATGCAAGGAAAGGTTCACTAGAGGTTGACTAGTCTTGAGTTCTAGTTGAATGGTTATCAAGTGCCACATCCACTCATGATTTACATGCAATAGAGGACATTCTAACTTTCCAACTTAGATTCAAATTGGTTTAAGCTTGAGTTAAGACATCCAAAGTTGGCATAGATTTCATGCATGGGGCATATTAGTCCAAGACGAGCCCACCATCTATTTTCAATGCCAAAGAGCTTTTTATGCAAGGCATAATACAAAAGAATATTATTTTTAGAGGTCTTTTTATCTTTGGATAGCTGTAATTGGACTTGGGATAATGTGGGAGTTGACCTCCTCTTCTATTTTTAGTGCCAATCTCTTGGCTATTGTATACTTTTTCTATATAAGTTGGTTTCATAGACTTGAATTGTATCCCTCTTTTGGCAAGACCAAAATTCTACCAAAGATTGAGTTGTAACCTTTTTCAGATTAATAGAAGGACTATTTTCAATTTCTAGCTACTGGTATAGTATTTTATGTCAATGATTTACACATGTGATAGAATTTTTCTTCCTTGAAAAGTCTTGATTCTTACCTAGTTACTAGCTGATTAGATTATGTAGATCATGTTCTATGTTTGATGTCTTTTGGCTGAAGTTATAGTAGATGAAAGTGGGTTGTTAGTGCCTTAAATTAGGCATATTCCATCACTTCCCTTAAGCTTTAATCACCAAATAATTTTTTCTATGAACTACTTATGCATATTGGTCAATTGGATTTAAAATTTTAACCTTTTTATTGTCTAGATTAGTGTTTTTAGGAGCTCAGATTGAGTGGATCAACTCAAAATTTAGGTGTATCACCATCATTAGATATGATTTTCCTTCAAGTTTTTTTCCTTTTTCCTAGGTAGTTTGTAGCATAGAGTAAGATCCTAATCGATACACCAAAGGGAGATATCTTTTAGAATATAGAGATTCAATCCACTTAGTAGGTCACCCACAACCTAAGATTATTTTCATGACATGTACTCTCATGATATTAGAGATTAGTGATATGTGATTTATTATGATTGTTGTTATTATCACACCTTTAGTATTTTTTATGGTCTATGTATATTTTTTTGGTGTAATCTATTTTTGGTATAGGTGTTTAATTTTAAAAAAATAACAAATTTCTATGTCTAACCCAATGGAGTTGTTACACTTTCAGTTATAGACATGCTCAATATTGAAAGGCTAGTATTCACTATCTATTGATGCCTAAATTACTTATTTCTTAGTTTGACCATTGTTATTTTGATGACCAAGCCTTATATATTATGCTCTAAACTAGATCATTACCCTTCACTACCAGATTTGTATCTATACCTATTTTCTATCTTCCTCTACTTTTGCATCCTAGCCAGACATCTGTGTTGACATAAGTGTCCACTTTTCCTACAAGGTATGTAGTGTCCAAATGTCATCCAATTTTCAAATGAAACATATCCTAACAGTTGCAATAAGTGGTTTAGTACAATATATTTCCAAAATGGATTGGTACATATACAAGATCAACCTTCATTCATTCCTCTCCTATCAAATACTATGAACTCATAAGGAAATATACCAAAAAGAATTCAATCAAACATTCAAGTGAAAAAACTTTCCCTATTTATCCCTATTTCTATATCAATCATAGGAGAAGTATTCTCATAGGTTTGAAGCATTTGAAGAGTAGTTCATTAGCCATATTCACCAAGTTACAAGCTAATTCAATACATGTCTTTGCTTATCACACATTACATCCTTATGCACACACAAGCCAACACGTAGAGGATAATTAGTTAAGTATGAGGCCCTTTTTAGAGTATTAGATTTTTAGGCAAAACCCACTGATAGAGGGATCCTTAGGGTAGCTCAACACTATGATCCCACTAATCCATTTTTACCATAGGCACTCTAAAGGTGAAGAATCTAGGGTTTGATCATTTGATAAATAATGATAGCCTATGCATGTGATTTTTATACATCATAAGAAAGGCAATAGAGAACCCAAAAGGCTCTAGTTGGTCACATCCAAATCTACTCAGTATTCTGTATAGGACACTTGCATTAAAGTTGGACACATGCATTGATGCAACTGTTAAGATCTGAGGTCACATAAAGAATATTCCTAAAATATGATGACTGTTCTAGGATCACCTTCTAACCTATTCCAGATCATATTTGTATGAGCATAATAAACTAGCTAATTATAATGTTCCCTATTTATTTCAATATCTCTCAATAGTTTTACTTTATTATTTTTAGGAAATCTTAGTTGTATAAATTGAGAATTCTATATGTCCAAGTTTTATATTTAATTATTCTACTCATTATATTAGTTCATCATCCTTGTGTAAAAGCTAATTTAATACCCCTAAACCCCATATAACCACACATATCTAAATTTAGGGTTAAACATTTGGTGAACCCAACCTATGGTCTCAAAACCCTAATTTGATCTAGGGTTTCCTATTTTTATCTGATTTATGATTTATTTTCAAGATGCATATATCATTTATTTCCTTTTCCAATATGTCATAATAAATTTTGTTTGTTATGGTGAATGCATGGCTAACTCAATTAGAATTTTCAAGTAAAGGGGAAAAAAATCTAACAACAACAAAGCAAATGTATTCTTACATACTTCTCATTGGTATACTATTTATAATGAGCTTCTTCTTATTACCATGAAGTGTTATAGAGAATGCATGAAAAACTCTTCTTCTCTTTATAATGTTAAAAAAATTTCTAAGGATGTCATTGATAAAACTTCCCTTTTGGATTTATTGCATAAACCTTCCCATTACAAATATGCTTTGTTGGATGCCTTGCATACGACCATATTACAAATAAATGTGGATCCCCCATGTGTGGCCTTCATGTTAAATTCAATCAAATGGATGGATCATAACAACTCTTTTAAAAGAGAAGCCCTGCCACCTCATGATATTATAAATAGTCTTTTACCATTATATATTCAATTGTGTATTTGTAATAAAATAGTAAAATGAGTTCTTATGGATAATGGCTCAAGACTTAACATTTACAACATATCATTTCTCTCCTTACTCAGC